>CAJNIZ010043597.1:0-19961 GCA_905231905.1 Symbiodinium pilosum | reverse complement strand
TGATTACAAGTGTGTTGGCACACTTGGCACACTTGCTCGGGCGTCGGGATAATTAAGCGATTTCTACCACTTGCCCCACTTGCAACACACTTGACCCACTTGCAGCGCACTTGACCCACTTGCGACGCACTTGACGCACTTGACCCACTTGCGACGCACTTGCCACACTTGATCCACTCCCTTCCCAGCTGCCGTAGTCGTCCTAGGTCAAGTGGGGCAAGTGTGGTGCAAGTCAGCCAAGTGCGTCGAGTGTGCTGTGAGTGCGCCAGTGGGCCAAGTGGGGCAAGTGCGCTGCAAGTGGGCCAAGTGTGTCGAATGTATTGCAAGTGGGTCAAGTGTGTTGCAAGTGGCTGTATAAGCCTGAATCCACTTCCCCAAAGTCTCTCTCAAAATAAATAGAGTTTGAGGGAGACTTTGCGTGAGGCGGCAAGCCAGAAAATGCTGTCCGAAGTGGGTCACACGGGTCAGGCGGATCGCCAGCAGACAGGAGGCTGTAGAAGGCTTGAAAATCGCAGCAGTCTCCCTCACACAGAAGACAGTTTGAGGGAGACTTTTCCGGTGGGACGATTGGGTTGCCGCTTGCAGCCCACTTGACCCACTTGCCCCACTTGCACCCCACTTGATACATTTGATATACCTGCAACCCACTTGACACACTTGCAGCACACTTGGCCCAATTGCGGCACACTTGTACTACCTGGCCCACTTGCAGCCCACTTGGTCCACTTGCAGCCCACTTGCAACACACTTGCCCCACTTGCACCCCACTTGACGCACGTGACCTACTCAGGGACGTGGACCAAGTGTGTCAAGTGTGCTGTAAAAGCAAGTGTGCCAAGTGTGCCAGCGCACTTGCAATCGGTTAATTTATCCGGAAAAGCAAGTGTGCCAACACACTTGCAATCGATTAATGGTTCCCGCCTGCGCTTGCAATGGTTTACAGGGTTTAGGGGAAGCTTTTGCTTTTGCAGGCTCCTTCGAAGCACCCGAGTCAGTCAAAGGTTCTGGGCAATGGACAGGCCGGGATCAGTAATGACTTTACTGTTGCTTCCTTAGGAATGCATATTTTTCGATTATAGTAAAATCTAAGGAGGTACGGAACATGTTCGTATTATTATGGGTCTAAGGGACCACAGTTTAATGAGGGTTTAGGGTTTGGGGCTGTATCGGATTGAATGTGGGGGCAGTTGCGAATAAAGGAAGATCAAATAGTAAAGAACATCGACAATGAGATGGAAACTGTTAGCACATGGGGCTTATAGGGGATAATTAGCAATACTACTACTTTTGTTCCAGGTTCTGGTAGAACTAAAGTCTACGGCGCGCTTAGGGTTTCCTAAGCCTTAAACCCTAAACCCCGGGTTTAGACTTTGGGCTCTGGGCTTCAGGATTTAGGGCTTAAGGTGTAGGGTCCCCCCAGGCATCCCGCGGCCCAAGACAACCCCCGCTCTTCAAGGGCCTAACACTGAGTCTCAAAAGGGTGATTTTATACCCTACAGGGCTGTCACATTTTGACTTAAATTGGCTTGGTGCTTTTGCCGCGCAAAGTTCCAATTGGTTCCACAAGGCCCCAAGAAGCTTTAAAGGATCCAAGTTGGCTCCAAAAGGCACGGTGGGCTTCAGCCCAGTATCTGCAAAACGGCTCCAGCTCCAAATTTGCACAAAATAGTCTTTGGCTGATAGTGATGGGTTGTATTGCCTGTTTCAGTGGCGGTGGCGGTGCACCGGAGTGGTGATACAGAAGCAGGAACAAGAAAGACTACTAGCTGCAGCAGTAACACGACAAGAAAGGACAACGACCGTTTGGTGCGGGCATCGTGGAGTGTCCACTTCGACTATTCTCCGATCTCATATTCCTGAAGTAGCTAGTGTGTACAGCGCCTGAATTTCACCCCACAACATGTCATAATCACATGGTTCCCATATTCATCGAGGATCCCAACTATGGGCCTCAGCTGGGTTTTCAGGGTTTTGTATAGCACATATTGTAGTTATATAAGGACCCCAGGATTAAGGGCCCATACAAGGGGGCGCTTGTAATTTCCCTCAGTCCTGAGGGTCTGTACCTTCTGTACCTTGAGCCCAGCAGTTGATCAAGTAGATCCCCCAAGAAAACCCTAAACCCCTAAACCCCTAAACCCCTAAACCCTAGACCCTAGGGCAGACCCTCTAAAGTAAGCTCTGGGTCCCTTCTAAGTACCTTCTACATGTCCTTCTTAGGGGGTCTCTTCTATCTTGGGGTCCATTTAGGAGTGTACCTTAAACCCTAAGCAAACCCTAAACCCTAAACCCTGCTAAGGACGACGTTTCCAGTGTGGCAGCCACTGAAAGCCTTGATCAAGTGTGAGCTTGGATAAGTGTGCCTCCGCGATGTAGGAGTGCACTTCTGCCGTGAGGGGGTTTGCAGTAGACCACCATAAGTCGAACCCCTAAAAACCCTGGTGCTTTTCTGCTTCTATAGGAGGCTTTCAACATAGTCCATATATAAACCTTGCAGGGGATCCCCCCCAACCCCTTCGCATGCCCCCGTATCGCTGTGAGGTCCCTGAGGGCAAAGTTTATGCGTAAGAGCCTTTTTGGAACACCCCTGGCTCAAGACGAATTAAACCCGGCACTCTAAACCCGTAACTAAAGCCTCCCAGGATCCCTTTCAGCGTTTAGGGGTCTAGGGTTTGGGGCTGAGGGGTTTTGGGTAATACCCCCCTACCTTGACCATCTGTGTAGTCACCCAATAGAATGCTGCGACCCCTGCAATATACCGCCTACAGTCCACCTACCCGATGAAGACTCTAGCTCTATTTCATTTCAAGTAGGGTTAGGCTGCTTGTTCCCGTTGAAATAGGCAAGTTACCTCAAAGGGGCCTTATGGCAGGTTAGTGGCCTCTAAACTTGAAACCTAAGCCGTAACCCTCAACTCCCCAAACCAGAGCCTGATTAAACAATACCCTATTGTTTCCCAACTTGCGTCCAGCTCCGCCGGCACGCTCTACCTCTCTATTCGGATTTAGGGTTTATAGAGCCAACCCCCGGATATAGTACCATTATCTATTGGGGGAATCTATTATTATCGGGTGGGGTGGGGTTGTTGTCACAGAAGGGCCTGGGAGGCAAACCTCAAGAGCTTTCCGAATATGAGAGGCGGCGTTCGTAACCCAAACCCCAAACCCTAAATCTACAGGCAGTAGATGAAGTGGGAAGGTGGTTGCCTCAAGACTCCTCACGCGCTGCTCAGACTAAGGGCATCGTTTTCAATCCGAAGGGGGGGGCAGTCAAGCGGCAAGTGGGGGTTTCTGAAAGGCCCGGGGTCTTTTGGACCCTAGGAGCATGTAGGGATTACAAGAGGAGTGGGTGCCTATGTAGCTGGACTCCTAGGATAATATGCGGTTCCTTAAAACCATGGTAAACTCCCATAGGCCTTGAACCACAGGCCCAGCCTGCGAACTCTGAAGTGCCTTGAATAGCAGGGGCCTGCTAGCTACTACAAGGGCCTGAATACAAGGAACATGGAACCATAATATCGGTAATTATTGGGTTGCTGTTAAGGAACTTAAATTATGTCACCATAATGGGTATATATAGTAAATAATAGGGTTTCCCCAATATAGTAACTTGATTTAAGTTCCTTAACAGCAACCCAGATTATCAAGGCCCTTACAGGCAGAGTTTGTGTTTTCGGGTTTGAGGCAACTTGTATGTCTTTCTCTGCGCTGTCGTCTTCGGCATCGGCTTGCTAACAGCTCCCGTTGCACTTGTTAGTGTGCAGTTTGAGGTTGCCTAAATTCCTAGACCCTAAATCCGTAAATCCTAACCCCCCTAAACCCTGAGATAGATATTTCCGTAGACCACGGTACACCTTGAGATCCCTGTGGATCCCTATATGAGCTACTGTCAGTATTAGCCTTATTAAGGCACCCTCAACACTGGACATAGGGGTCCCTCTTGTCGTGTAGTATAGATCTTCATATAGTCCCTACTAAGACACCCGTCCACCAAATTATGTCGGAAAAAATTTGACGGTAACTGTGGAAATATTCATCCCTTCCCCTTTTGTTGAACTCCCCCACTCCCCTAATGTTGAAGGTTTCTTGTATGAGATGGCAGACCTTAAGTAGAATGTTCAGTGGGTTTTTAGAAGATTTATTGCTGGGAGGGGATTACCGATTACTTCAACTTCCGAAAGGTAGCCAAGAGCCTTCGCCAGCCTTGCCCAACCCTGGGCCAGCTTGCTTCTAACGCGGAGCGATCTGGTGTCTTTTGCATGTTTCACCTTTAGGGCCCTCTGTCATCTAAAAACAAATGGTAGCTTTAGGGTTTAGGGTTTAGGGTTTTCCATTATCCCTATATATAGTCCCCCTTAAGTAGATAGAATATGGCTTTGGGTATATTGTAATAAGACTCCCATATACCCCATATTCTATCTACTTAAGGGGGACTATAACCCCTAGAGCCTATAGGGTTAGAAATGCACAACAAGACATAAGAAGATGGACAAACTCAAGGCATGGCAAAGCTACAGCAGACACTCCAAAGCCACTCTGGACCGAGAAGGCTGTAAGCAACAGGCGTTTGGTCTATGTTTCAGGTTTAGAGGATTTTACCTTCAGGGTTGGCCGAGTCTAGAACTTAAAGGGATTTCAGCTGCCCCCCTCCTATAACGAGGACCTTACAGCTATATGATATGATTGTAATAGGGTCTGAATTTAAGGGGTTTTGGTAATTCAAATCTCCTTATCAAATGGTAGTTTCCCAAAATAGGGGAACCCCCAATATAGACCCCAAACTACTATAGTCCTTATTATAGGGACCCCCAAAATGGTACTCCTAATTTTGGGAAACCCCAAATTCCATGGAGCCCAACGGCTGCGGTTCGTAATGGGCAGACGAGAAGGATGTAGGGTTTAAGGTTTCTAAGGTTTAGGGTCTTCATTCGTGTCCGTTCCCGGTTCACAAAAGGCCGGGGCCACCTAGTAAACCCTCAATAGCCATAAATTAATAAGCTCAATCCTACAACATTTTACAGACCCCGAAACTTAGACCCCTGAACCCTAAGCGGGGACCTAAATTCCAAAAACCTAAGCCCAGAAACCTGACCTCCTACAGCTGAACACTTTGTCGTGTATGGGGGCCCTTTCCGGTCCTGACCAGTACGGCTAAGCCGCGGTCGCCCAGTGGCAATTTTGCCCAAAGAATCCAAGATCCATGAGCCAGCAGAGCTTTTCGACATGATCACCATGTACTCTCTAAACCCTCAAGCTCTCTATACCCTCATGGGGCCTCTTTGGACAGTACCGGAACGTATGGTTTCTTCGAATTATGGATCCTTTTGGCGCGGCCTTAGGCAGGTTTTAGAGAGGTCTTTTTTCTCAATCCCAGTGACTGGGGTATTTCTACTGGTCTTTGGGGTTTCGTGAAAAGGGTTCAGGGCTTATGCCTCGTGATCCTCCTGGCGTTCTGCGAGTCAAGAGAGGAACCCTAGACCTTGGACAAGTAGTCTGACTTGTAAACCCCAAACCCTATAGTCCCCCTTAAGTAGATAGAATATGGCTGTGGGTATATCATAATCAGATCCCCATCCCCATATTCTATCTACTTGTCTGACTTCCTCGGCTGAGAGGGCCTCGGATTTCATGGGTCTTGAAGCGTCTGCTGGTGAACGTCTGGCCCCAAACCCTTAACAACTTTACTCTCTGCAAACCGGCTTAGAGTTTAGGTGTATAGTCCCCCTTAAGTAGATAGAAGTTGAGGTATATGGGGATCTTATTATAATATACCCCAAATCCATATTCTATCTACTTAAGGGGGACTGTAGGCCTATGGAGGTACCCTACGGGTCCATATACTCAATCTTTGGGTATCCGAGGCTTTGGTACCAGGAATTGCAGTACAGATTTATGGGAAGGGTATGCTTATCGGGCACTTGGACCCTCAGGGTTCTGCGTTGATGTTCCAAGCTTTTGGTTTTGGGCATTCCGAGGAACTGCAGGAGCAAAGTGCCGGTGCTCAAGTCCCTAAGCCCCAAACCCCAAACCCTAAACCCTAACTCCAAACCTTAAACCCAAACCCTAAACCCTAAACCCTGAACCTTAAACCCTAAACCCTGAACCTTAAAACCTAAATCCTGAACCTCAAGCCCTAAACATGCAGTTGACCAAAGCATCAGTCAGGCTGTCCGGCTCCAAAAGTGTGAAAACCTAAACCCCAAACCTTAAATCCGTGGTAAGAATCTGAGTGTCTGGCTTCTTTCCGAATAGGGTATTTAGGGGGGGTTAGGGTTAAGGGAGGGTTTACGGTGAGTTCGGGGTTTAGTGAGTTGTTCAAAGCTGTCAATGTAGAATCCGTCATACGCATGTCATATGTACATACCCCTAAGATCCTTAGCCGCTGCCTAAGTAGAGAAACTCGGGCTTGCCAGTTCAGAGCCTAGAATTCAGGGTTGAGCCCTAACAGAATTCTTTGGTACTTTAGTATAGCCCTTTAAATTTTACAGCATACGTCGCCGTGGCGGTGTGTATTTGTGGTGTTCAGATTTCAACAGAAATCCTTATCTATTTCATTTTCTGTAAGAGTTCTCTTACTCTATCCCCTACTAGGAAGGCATGTCCATTCCTTGAACGGGAAGTATTGACCTGTAGCCCACTTGCGTTTAAGGATGAACATGCGGAGTATGCACTCAGTTTAGGGGTTTAAGGTTTAGAGTTTAGAGTGTGAGGTCCAGGGTGTACTCGCCAATTGCAGAATGACACAATAGTCTTTTGCATCCCGAAGACAGGGAACGGCTGAGAATTCAGTGTGAGGAGTACCCTAAACCCTAAACCGTGTCCAGGTCGAAGGCCCAATAAGGGAGAATCAAATGGAAAAGTGGAGCATGAAATGGGAACTTGGATACATGGGGTGTAAAACTAGCAAAAGACGGTTTTAGTAGCCAACACCCTACAATTAGACCTCACGAAATTCATATGATACGGTCCTTATTACAGTGTTGGGAGCAATTGATGTCCTTCCTCTCAACAAAGCCAGACCTTGCGCCTATCACATGCATGTCATTATTCCTTCTTAACAATTTGCAGTACTTGCGTCCCCTCCCCAACCTTGATCTTTCTTTTGGGTTGGTGTGAACCCTTATTAGTCACCTGCCTGCGAAATTCACAAGGTTACCTGGCAGCCAAGCCAGCAACAACAGGCAAAGTGTCTTGGAGAGGCAAATGAAAAAAATTGGGGCTACGATTTGCAGGCTGCTTCCCAATACGATCAACGCCCTCACCCCTTCAGACCCTTGAGAATACTTATTGCTGGGGTCCCCTCAGATTTTGGAAGTCCACAAATCTTTGCCCAGGCTCTTAGGCAACCCCGCTGTGCGTTGATGATCCTCTGTGTGGCCGTCGCGGCAGTTCGCAGCAGGCGTTTTCGACCCCTGGGAGAATCTGTAGAGTAGATCCCTTAAAGATTCTTGTGACCTATAGGGTTCCAATTTACCGGTGATAAGTAGATTTCCCTCAGATTGCAGCGTAGTTGCAAAGTTGGGCTTCTACTTTCGAAATTCTCCCTGGGGTCTAGGTGTCCATTGTTGTGGGAAAAGAGGGAGTGTGGAAACCCGTGATGGGGATGTCTCGAAATTCGGGATTTTTTGGGGCCCTACGGAGTTTAGGATTTCGAGCATTTGAAGGTTATGAAGAGGTCCCTTATGTTGAGACATCACCCTAAAATCCACGTCCAACAGTGGTTGCGAGCCATTCTTCCTCCCATCGCGGGGAACAAAAAAAGGTTTCTTTGCAGAAGGTCTTCGGTCCTCTATCCAGATGGGGCTTTCACAAAATTATTTGGGGGTTTCCCAAAAAAGGCGGATATATGGGATTGTATAGGGGTTACATAGAGTTTGAGGGTTTAGGGATTAGGGTTTCCCAAAAGCAGGGGAACCTTTCTGGGGTCCCCATAACGAGGATGATAGTATGTTGGGGTCTATATTGGACTCTCCGGGCTGCATTTGGCTTCCTATGCCCTATGCCAGAAGCTCTGGTATGCTTTTCGCAGATCTTTAGGGCCATGGGGTCCCCGGGAGATTCAAAAGCATATGGCATGCACGTCACCCACCGCCAAAAGAAGACTGCGCCACAACCGTATTTCCTAAATCAGGATCTATAGTCCCCCTTACGTAGATAGAATATGGCTTTGGGCATTTTAATAACATCCCCATATACCCCATATTCTATTTACTTAAGGGGGACTTTAGGCTCCGAATTTTGGATCCAAGCCCAAAGGCTGAGAACCAAGTCTCAAAGCGCAATCCCCTAAACCCAAAACTGCTGGCTCAAACCGCATACCGCAGGGCTCACGCCAGTGGCTCCACTCTCCTCTCTCTTGCAGCGCCCCCCAACCCTAGAGGGGCGCGGTTTAGGGTTTAGGGTTTAGGGAATTAAGGGGGGTCCTCAACACGGAGGGTCTGCATGGATGTACTGATGCATCTTCGTACCATTGTGTGGGGCAGCTCTCGGACATTTTGGAATTTGGAAGGCCCTGAACCACCTTATCATAAGACTTCATCCATCATGTGAAACAAGGAGGTGCAACAAAGGTGAAGCCCACGCGGCTCGGTAGCTCCGACAAAAGGAATCTTTGCCCAAAGGGCGCAGAGAGGTTCTTGCTTGTCTCAGCCATGCCCCTGCCTCCTTTGCCAGATCTTCCCGGAGGCCGGGTGCAATTGAAGCCAATTTCCTACATCCAAAATGAGGAATTACATACGGATATTAACCCCAGACCCAGGGGAACTTAGTAAGGAACTAGGGTGTAGGGTTTGGGGACAATACCCCCCAATAATTGCAATCAAATGATCAAGAAAAGGGAGCATGAAATGGAAACTTGCATTATGTTGGGGTTCATGGGGTTGCATCGGCATTACACTAAGTACCTTACACCATGAGAACTTTGGTATTCTTTGCGTGCTAAGGCCATGCAAGATTTTAAGTATCAACCCTAAACCCTGGATTTTACCATCTACTATGATGACTTCCATCTAGAAGCCTCTAATCATAGGGCGCAAATGGGTCCCCCCAAATAACACACCCCCAGAATAAGGGACTTATGGGGATTCTTGAGGCTATATTAGAGTATCAGAGGGGACATAAACGTATGTAGGGCTTATTTGGCGGGAGCAATCTGGTGGACCTTCCTTGGGACCCTATGATTTGAGCCTACTACACCCGTACAGTAGCGTGTAATACCTTATGACGATCACATTCTTGCAGCAAAGCAATCACAAGAAAAGCTTGCAGGAGAATCACGAAGAGCTAAAAACGAAGCATTTTACACAATTAGATGTGTGCGGCGGTTTTCAGGCAGACCACCCAAGTTGATACAACATTTTTTGCAAAGGGCTCAGCCATATTTGCACAATAGGGAGGGTGTGTGTAGGAACCAGAATGAAGGCTAGCGTCATGTGCGCTAGTATACCCCTTCATAAGCAATAAAGTAGTTCCTATATAATCCCCTATATAACCCCCCCTTTGAGGAGTTTAGACTGTAGCTCATTTGGTTCTTTGTCTTTGTTTTGTTGGTGTTTTTTTTGATTCTATTTCACGTGCAGTCAAATCAGCCAGGGTGAGGCTCGTCAAAGCCCACAAATCCCGAGTTCAGGGTTTTTGGCTCTAGGGTTAAGGGTAAGGTGTGTGGGTGGTTGTCAAAATTATGGTCCCTTTTCGGGTCCCCATTATAGTACGGCACCTAATATGTAGGGTACCCAAAAAGGGACCATATTTTTGACAACCACCCAAGTAGGGTTTAGGGTTCAGGCTTTCGGCTTTAGGGGTTGGGGTTTAGGGTTTGTGATCTAGGGAAGAAGTACCGAAAGAGTGATACCACGTGACATTGTGAAGGCCGGCAAGTAGCACGTCAAGCGGATCCTAGAAAAGATCAAGCAATACGCCAGGTGCATGAGTCAGTAGATCCCACAATTCACCGATGAAAGCGCGACCCTAAACCCCGAACCCTAAGCCTCAATACAAAAAAACATGAAACCTATTAGCCCAAAGCTTCTACTTTGAAGTTAAGCGGGATTCGGATACCTCTGGCACTTCCGACTTCATGTGAATCCCCCATCCTCCCTACAGTGGGTATCCCAGTGTAGTGTGACATAATACGGCACATTGGGAACAAGTATTATGAGGGGGGTGGGGTTTCACGACTAGAGGCAGAGTATGAATTGCTCATGGTCTCCACGTAGGCGCTAGAACCCAAAAGCCTCGGCAGGCCCCCTACTTATACATGTAATGTTATAGAATTATAGCCCCAAACCCTAAACCCTGAAACCTAAACCCGTATACTATACACCCACACCCTGGTTTTCATTAATTAGGCCCCTAACTTACCCGTAGGCCCTCAACCCCACGCAGGTAGCCGCGAAAGCCCCCCCGAGACGCCACACCGCGCGCAGGCCGTACGTCCAGGCGGCTCCTGTTTGAAAGGAGTTATCAGGGTTTAGGGCGGAGGGTTTGAGGCTTAGCTTTTAGTGTGCAAGGTTTAGGGTTTAGGGTTTGGTTTGGGGTTATGTAAGTGTTGCAGGTTTCAGGGTCTGGATTTCATCACGGGCGGGTCCGTAAAAGGAGAAGCCTTAAAAAAAACGAATCAAGTCGACCCCGCCTAATAGTGAATTAAGGGGGAGCCTTTGGGGTGTTGTAATAACAAAAAAAGGGACAACGGATCTCGATTTAGGGGTTGATTTGCAGTTTTCTGATTCTAGTTCCCATATGAGAAGACAAGTCACCTGGACATCTCATTCACTGGAATGAGGAATCAGTCTGTCTTCGGTGCTTTTTTTAAAAGAGCCAAAAGGAAGCCAAACTAGAATCAGGAATCCCCTTTATCTCCTATATGTTGATTCTTTCATTCAAGTTCTCATTATCCTTAACCCAAGGAGCATAAAGCCACAATTTGCGAGACTACGCCAAGCAGGAAGGCAGTAAACTGAAAACTTGAAGCCTTGCTTTGATCCAAAATTCGGGGACCGTTTTTGGGTCCCTACAATGAAGACCATAGTATTTGGCTCTCCATGTTCCCCCCCCACACCCCCTACACCCTAAACCTCCCCTTCCCCCTCAATTTATGGAATCTTAGTCACCAAACCTAAAAAGCCTCATCCCTCAACTTCGAATCCGAAACCTCGATTTTACCTTCTGCTCACGGAAACCCTTCCCTAAGCCCTGAGCTCCCGGACCCTAAGCCCTAAACCGCAAGCCCTAAGCCCTAAACATCCCTAAACCCTAAGCCCTAAGCGCTAAACCTCGAAACTTTAAACCCTTAGTGGCCAGGCCGCCAGTCAAACGATGCCAGCATCGAAGAGCTACGGGCGCTACTGAAAGGCTTTCGTGTGGGTGTAGGATCTGGAGTCTAGGACATAGATGTAGGGTTTAGGATTTAGGGTTCAGGATTTAGGGTTTAGGATTTAGGGTGTAGGGTTTTGGACTGAAAGCTTAAGGTCAAGGGTTGAGGATTGGGGTTTGGGTTTTAAAGGTTTATGTTTAGAGTTTAAACGTGCTGGTTTAGGGTCTAGGGGCACGCAGCAGAGTTTTGCATTGCGAAGCCCCTAGCTTGACAGGAGGAAGTTCTGGGTAGCGCTTGGGATTTAGGGGATAATGAATTGGTATTTTAAAATGTAAGATTTAGGATCAAAATATGTAGGGTGGAGGGTTCCAGGTCTTGGGTTAAAGGATCTGGAGTTGAAGATTTGGGGTATAAGGTTTCGGCAGTCACCAAGCCAGCTGGTCAAAAAAGGGGGGGGGGCAAAGGTTTAAGGTTTACAGTTTGGGGGTTTGTAGGATAGAAGGCTTCAGGCTTAGGTTCGAGAACGTAAGATTCAGGGAAGGGAGCGCAAGGCCTGAGGTTTTGAGTCTAAGGCTTCTGCTTCAGGACACTAAGTAAGGGGAATGGTAAACCCTAAGCCCTAAACCCTAAACCTGAGACCGGAATGGTTGAGAGAATGACGCAGGCATCAGTGTAGAGATGCGGCCTCAAGCCTTTGCCCGTAAATTTCAACCCAAAGCATGAGTCATCAACCCTTGACCCCCTAAACCGGTTTAGGGTTTAAGGGTTGAAGGGTTAGGGTTTAGGTATTTAGGGTGTTTAGGGTTTAGGAAAAAGGGGTCAGGTTTTAGGTGTTAAGCTCCAAACCATGAACTTTAAATTCTGAACCATGTTAGGACCCTCTAGCTATGACATGGTTGTAACAGGGTCTAGATTTTGCAAGACCCCTCCGATTATCTTGGCCCCAGTGCCCCAGCTGCTTGATGCATAGCCGGTTCTTTGATGCTTGGACTTCACTCCTCGATTTGTTTCATCTGCATACGTTCTCTTGATGCCGTGTGATTCTTCAAAACGCCTCACCCTTTCGCCAATGCCTCACTCTATACATTTCACGTGCCCAAACAAGAGCCCTAAGCCTAAAGCACTTAACCCAGAAGTCAGAGTCTAAACATGGAGCATGCTGAAGCCCTAGATCTTCCCCTCACGAGATGGGAAGAATTGACTGTTTAGGGTTAAGGGGTTTATAGTCCCCCTGAAGTAGATAGAATATGGCTTTGGGTACATTATACTAAGATCCCCAGAAACCTCATATTCTATCTACTTAAGGGGGACTCTAGTGTTTGGGTTTTTTCTCAGCATTGCGGGAGTAGTGAAACTGGACAATGGGGTTCCTTACGGTCATTGGGCATGGCCCTTGCTTTGAGCCCCTGCTAGAGCAACATGCCCATTTACCCCACATACACATGAGTAGTATTTTATTTGGGGATACTAGGGTACAGGGTACCGAATATGAAGTAAGATTATATCCTCCTTTTGGGGGATACTATTCTATATAAGGAATATCATCTTACTAGGTTCAACCACCAAAAAAACACGACTCACATGTCCTGAAAATGGCACCCTTGTAATCTAAGGCCGGCTTTGGTTTAGGGCTTATAGTACCCCCTGAAGTACTAAGTAGATAGAATATGGGGTATATGGGGATCTTATTATAATATACCCAAAGCCATATTCTATTTACCTAGGGGGGACTATAGGGTTCAGGGTTTAGGCTGAAAACAAGTAGAAAAATGGAGAATCAGCTGGAACATGAGATGGAAGCTAGGTTTCCATGCGGCTATTGAGGGGATTGTAATGTAGGCACCTACTTCACGAGAATATTGCCTTGGGGTATGTTGTAATCCCCTCCCCCTGATACTAATCCCCCCTGATATTAAATACTCCCAAGCACATAGCACAATCGGGAGTATTTGATATGGGGGGGGGGGCGTGGGAATGTGTTTAATGTTAGGGGGAAGGGGTTACTGTCTGGTTATATGCTGGACCAGGATTCCCGCCGAACACCATTGATTGGGACGTGGGGCATGCAAGGCATTGTAAGGCCATGCAAGATTCGCTCCTTTCGCAGTATGTGGGCTATAGTCTAAACTCCTGAAAGAGGGTTATATAGGGGATTATATGGGGGGACTACTATAGGGGGATACTAGGAGCTTAGACTACAGCTCATGTGGACTACCAAGAGATGATGTTGACCATCGCTCAGGTCTCAAATTTCATTGCAGTGATCATTTTTTGAATAGCGGATTTTTTGCTAATGAGAATTCTAGTCTTGTGAATTACCTTAGACCCTTCACCCCTACCTCTAAGCCCTGAACATTAACACCCTAAACAGTAAATCCTCAGACGCCTGAACCCCCTACACCTCAACCCCCCCGAAAGGGGGCCCGCCACCCTAATCCCTGAAGCCGCATGGGGATTGTCCTAAATTACTGTTAATACGGGGTTCTATATTTAGGTTCCTATTATAATACAGGGCACTATATAAATTTCCCCCATTTTGGGAACAGTAATTTAGGGAAACTTCCACATGATCTTACACTTTTAGCTTCAAGCCCCTGCCTTGCGTCAGACCCGGCGTTGGACTCGCGCTGCTTGTTTGCATGTTCCCCCCGGCTACTGTCCTAAATGGTAGTACGGTATTGAAGCTTATGGCTTAATGTTGATCGTGGGGCTTGAGCACGAGAACTACCAAACACCATTGCTAGGGCTTGTTGCTTCTCAAGTTTCAGGGCTTGGAGGTTCGGCGATTGGGCTGTTTAGGGTTTCCTGATTAACAAGCACTCCTTGCTTTCCGGTTTCTTGCTGCTTTCCTATAGTTTAGGGTTTAGGGTAATGCAAAAACCTTCCCTACCCCCCAGTAGGAAGCATTCCCATTCTAGCACGTGAGAGGATGTTCGTTATGGGGGGGGTGGGAGGGTTCCATTATTGGGCGGCGGGCGTCAGCCAAGACCTTAAATGCTAAGCCCACCATAGGTCCTCGGGCCTCTTCTGTAGTCATCGCTGGCTGGTTTTCAAGCTCAGCGAGATAGGATAGATCCTTGCAGTACTGAGAGTTACATCGGCATAGGGCATGGGTAGTTTCTAGGTATGATCATGACATTTAAAGCAATTGAAATGTCATGAGTCAGAGGTGTTGTTAAGCACCTTCTAACCTCAACGAGGAATTGCCGCGAACCTCCAAGCAAGCGCTAAATCCAAAACTTCTAGGCGAAGTTCCAAGCTTCACACCCCAATCCATGCAAACATCATGCCAAGCTGGCATGCGCGCATCGCTGTTAAATTTCCGTTATCAGCTTTACCTTTTTTGAATGGACATTCCCAAGAACGCCTCTCTGAAAGTCCAGTGATGTCCAGTGATTGAGGTGCTGAAAACTTCCAACTGGTGCAAACCATGCTCAAGCAGCATCACACCGAGGTTTGGCCTAGGTTTGGGGTTTAAGGTTTAGGGTTTAGGGTTTAGGGATTAGGGTTTCGGGTCTATGGTTTAGGGTTTTCGGTTTCGGGTCTAAGGTGTAGGGTTTTGGGTTTAAGGTTTCGGGAAACTGAAAGGATTGCAGGTTTCTAGCCAGACTTGAAAGGGAACTGCGGGGCTTTTGGTCTTCTTGGTATGGCTTACTCTAAACTAGGGTTTAGGGTTTAGGGTTTAGGGTTTAGAGTCTAAACCCTGAAAAGTATGAGTGGCGGTATGGAGGTCATTCCAAGTCTCTTTGAGGATCCGAAGTAGTGTGGGAGTTCCTCGGCTCGTCTTCAGGGTTGACAAGGAGGTCTCCTTCAATCTCCCCCCCAAAAGCCAAACCAACGCTATTCCCCCAAAATCTGGTAAGACCTTCCCTGGATCAATGCTAGGGATCCTTTATACTTTTAGGGTATGGGATTCCTGAATTTATGTAAAGAGGATCCTTCTATGTGGGCTAAGTGTCATGGTAGAAGATGCTTCTGACAATGCCAAGTCCGCTCATCGACTTCTCACGAAAAGCCCGAGCCAAGAGACTGCCGCGACACTCCAAATCCTAGGCGCTCCTGCTTCAAAAGATATGCTCCTCACTGGACTCCTGAAGATTGTAAGGTTATTCAACTGCGCCCCTAGACCCTAAACTGCGTTTCCTCATGGCATCCATTTAGGGATGCCCCCCCCAAATGCCCAGTCCCGCAGATGTTCGGAAGTGCGGTTTACTGGGCTGCGGTTAAGGAACTTAAATTAAGTTACCATAATGGGTAAATATATATATATATACACATGTATATATACATATATATGTAGTAATTAATAGGCTTTCCCCAATACAGTAACTTGAATTAAGTTCCTGAACAGCAACCCAGTTTAGGGTTTTGGGTCTCATCCCCAGGTTCTGGCAAGATTCGACAAGCAAGACGAGATGCTCTTCAGAGTCCTGAAAGTCGCTCACACCCACGCCATGCCAGAAGAGGCATCAGCACGCAAGCCCGGGATTTGGGGTGGAAGGTCTACAGTCCCCCTTAAGTAGATAGAATATGAGGTATATGGGGATCTTATTAGAATATACCCAATACCATATTCTATCTACTTAGGGGGGACTATAGGGAGTTGGGATTGAGGCGTTGCAGATTAAGGCAAGTCAGGCCTTGTGGCTTAAAACCCAACAGACCTTAGGATTTGGGGGTCTACACTAGTATGTGACTCCAAGCTGAAGATTCTTCGAATCCCAACTAGACTGGGGCATAGCCAAGTCAAGGTTTCGGCGCCTCGGCATTAGGCTGAGGCACGGGGGTCTGGGCACCTCTGGATCGAGCGGCGTTCTAGAGATGAGCGGTCGTTTTGCAGGGGTTTGTAGCGATAAGTTTGGCACAGCACAAATGACCTGCGCGTGCGAAGAATAACTTTTTTTGAGCTCGGCCAACTTCCTGAGCCCTGAATAGCTGCAGATTACAAATGAAAACCCCTTTAAACCACAGCAACAGCAGCCAGAGAAGAGGCTGATTAGCTACAAGCGGTACTGATCTAGCGCGGCGGGGAACCAGGCTCTGCCGCCACCCGCCACCCCCCCTGCCGCCCCCCGCCCCCGCCTTTCCACGATCACCAAAAAAACTTGTGCAGCCTAGCAGGCATGATATAATGAGCCCTACCCCAAGCTGAACCTCTCAGCGCTCATGCATTTCCAGCCAGTTCGAGTTTCCCTCAATCTTTTGCGGTACATGGACAACTGTCGATCGTATGTTCCCTTTTTGGAAACATTGTTAGATCTTGCTCTCAAAATGTTCGAGACCTCCGAAGGAGACCTCGTTTGCATTTGTTGTAATGTTGCCGCTTTTTTTTAAAGGCTGTCATGTCCCTTTTTGACAATGCTCGCGTCCTGCTCTCCAAGCTTGCTCTACTATTTCAACTTCACACTCGCCCTCAAATGCAACCCTCTCATGTGCTTGCCAGGTTAAGAGGATCAGCGAGCGAATCTCCCGCACCTCGGGAACAAATTAATGCTTAGACTCGCCGAGAGGACTGGTCTGTGCAGCAGGGGCTATATACTATATAAGTTACAGTCTAAGCCCCTAGTATCCCCCTTAATAATCCGTGTAATAGTCCCCTATATATTATTCCCTATATAACCCCCCTTTAAGGAGTTCAGATTATAGCTCATATGAGGGGGCTGGAGTTAGGGGTGAAGAGGGCTGGGAGGTTTGGGATACTAGCGCGCAAGTTCTAATGACCTCGCCCTACTTCGCCTTGAGTAGTTGTTTATATGAGCTATAGTCTCCACTCCTGACAGGGGTTTTATAGGGGATAACACAGGGGAGTATTGTAGGGGATATATATTAAGGGGTATAGACAGCAGTCCCAGATTGGCTTGATTTCAGAGTTCTGGAACTAGTAGATAAGAGCGTCCTTCGGGATCACATATTCACACCATGGCAACTTTAACCCGTATAACTTACATAACTCAACACAACCTTGTAAAACCCTGTGTAGCCTATGCAGCCGTATATGACCTACGTAGCCCTATATATCCTTGTATACCCCTTGTATAATGCTATAGAAAACCAACCCTAAAGCCTAAACCCTAAACCCAAAACCCCCTTGAGTGTCAGGGGGGTTTCATGGTCGAGGATCCTAGCAATCATTGCAGTAGTCTCTTCACGGATACAGAAGAGGACTGCCAGGAGTTGAAGAAGCCTGAGGCTATCTACAGATAGTATTTAGGAGAAACACGGTACATAAATGGAGAATAAAATTGCAACGGAAACTGGGATGGTAGGGTGGTTCAAAGGGTTGAAACAGAAGCCTGAAGAATTACCAGCTTTCTCCAAAATCCTTACCAAAGTATATTAGGACATAGCCCACAGAACCTTTTCCCACTGTTTAGATTCCTACATCAGCCAAGTTCACGGGGCGCTTCATTCTATCGGGAATGTTTTCAATCCTCAAGGCTTGTCCTGGCCCAGCCTACGACCCACCGATTCCCAGACCTCACCATGACCCGACACCGGACAGGGTCACCGCTGAACCCTTAGACTCTAAACCTTAAACCCGCACCCCCCCACCCCTCCCTCCGATGATGAGGGGGCGCGTTGAGCGCCAGCGAAAGCATGCAGGCCCTGCTCAGCTGCAGGGCCGGGCCGATCGTTTCTAAGGGGTCGCAAAGCCAAGCAGGTATATGTCATTACCCGGCACCCTTGGGCCCCAGGGGGATGTCATCTTCAACGCCAACAGCCGCATCATCATCGTCGTATTGATCATCATCTTATCCTTCATCATCTCATCCTTCATCATCATCATCATCATCATCATCATGGTCGCTGCTGCCGTTCACCACCATCATAGCTGTCATTTCCGGTAGTGGGTGCTGATGCAGCGCTCATTGTTGCTATCGTTTTTTCGTTGGAACCGCAAAGCCTACGACTAAGCGATACATCCTGCGTAACGGCTCGCCGGGATTTACAAGGTGGGCTTCAAATAGAATAGCTATGCAGTTACAATTTGACTACACAATCGCCTCCCTCTATCTCTCGATGAGCTTCTTCGGCTTCCTCTTAATTACTTGTGGGTTATCAGAAGGAAGGAATAGGCTGTAAGGACAATTGTGGCTCACTGCGTAGGGACTACTAACAACTACATAGATCCGTTTCTCTCTGTCCTACAAGCCCCCAACCTCGAACAATCCAGTAATCCCGTAGCCTCCATTTTCTTTTCCACTCCTCCTGTCCTTTCACCCCTCACCAAAAGCCTTAGTAGACACCAGTAAATGCTCGAGGCACTTCGAACGACCTCTCGGCTCACATCCGCAAGGAGCTCCCAAAAAAGCGGAAGAGCCGCGCCGCTGGGACGACTCTGTTCTACTGCTCTTCCTGGGTTGATGTTGAGAACATAGCTCACGGTTTAGGATTTAGCGTCTAGGGTTTACGGGCCAGTACGGAGAAGCAAATGGAATGGACATCGAACATGAAGTGAGAACTAATTAGAGCTCTACAATCAGGAATGATGGCACTTGAGATAAGTTCCGAGGATAAAGCCATCCCCCCAAAAACAGTACCTATTCTATCCATATTATGGTATCTTCCTTCCTTAACAGCAGCACCTGTCCTTCCTTTTTAGGTTTCTGTCCTATATTGGCCTTAAGCCCTAAAAGCTAATCTTTCTGAGGTCATCCCCAACAGGACCTCCAGGCTCCTGGCAGGCCTCGGAGTCTAACCCCTAAGCCCTAAACCCTAAGCCCTAAACTTGAAATTCCCAGGCCCTAAGCCCTAAACCCTAGACTCTCAACCCCTAGACCCTAAACCCCAAACCCCTACCGTAGCCATTTTGGCTCAAGGCTCAGGCCAAGGGTTCCCCCTCCAGGGTTTGTCCTCCTCTGTTTTAGCTGCCATCGACGTGACCGTGACGCCTGCTGCACTTTGCGCCTTGCTCTTGAAGGCTCTGTGCATCATTGCCTCGGAGTGTGCTGCACGAGGGTGACGCCCATTGGGGATTATCCGGCCCAGGGGGACCACGTGGGCGGGTTTGTGAGTCCTTTGCGTCTTGATCTTAGAGGTTCGGTTCTTTGGGTTCGGCGGCTTTGCATTCAGTCCAGCTATGGCATCTCCCCGGAAAAAACACGACCAGTACGACATCAGTGACGATGAGGGCATGGGGGAGAATGTTAAGAAACCTAAGACGTCCGAAGCCAACCTCGTCACACTTGAAATGAACGCTTTGCGAAACCTCCTTCATGAACAAGCCGAACAGATCACCCAGGCGCAGCAGAAAAACATGGACACGGAAGACAAGCACCAGGCGCTCTTTGCCACGCTTCATACCCGGCTAGATGCCACGGACACCAGAGTTGAGACACTGCAGGGGATCGTGACTGAGCTCCAGGGCCGTCTTGCTGCCTTGGAAAACAGGCCTACGCCCAGCACCACAAGCACGTCTGAGGGTCCGGAACGAGATCGGAGCCGAACCCTTGTCTACGGGGGCTGAGAGAAAGGCACTAGACGCCCCGTCATCCTCCAGGACGTGACCCGCGCACTGAAGCAACTCGGGTTGGAAGCTCTGACAGACAATGAAGCTTTCACCACGGGGCCGCGAAGATCGGTGGCCCTCATGCACTTCCAGCTGAGGAAGGAAGAGTCTCCTGAAGGACTTCGTCAGCGCATGTACTCTG
>CAJNIZ010043596.1:0-47882 GCA_905231905.1 Symbiodinium pilosum | reverse complement strand
AACCCTAAATCTTAAGCTCTAAACCGTAAACCCTAAACCTAAATCTTAAGCTCTAAACCCTTAACCCTAAACTTTCCGCATTTGGGGGAAACAGTCGCAGAGGTGACTCGGGCGAAGGCCGTGGAGCTGGAAACGGAAGCCTGCTCGCCTCCTAGCTGCACCATGATTCCATTTTAAGGGTTTAGGGTTAAGGGTTCAGGGTTAAGGGTTTAGGGTTTTAGGGTTTAGGGGTTTAGGGTTTAGGGTTTTAGGGTTTAGGGTTCAGGGGTTAGGGTTTAGGGTTTGAAGGATTTGAGGTTAGGATTCGACTGAATTCCCAAGTCCCAAGGTTGAAGTTAACAAAAGGTCATGCGCAGGATTATTTAGTATCAACTGAATCAAACTCAGTGTCTTTTTTGGCCCCCTGCAGGATTTATGACAAAGACTACCGCCCTTCAAGTACGTCTCTGTGGGGCTCCATGTGTTGTTTAGGAGGGGTCAGGCGGAGATGGATCAAATTCCGTGCAAGGATCCCTGCATCACTTAGCTTCGCTTACGATTTCTTACTCTATGCCATCAGCCTTGGGGTCAGATGGGTTGAGCTTTGAGGGTTTAAGTAAACCCTAAGCCCTAAACCCTAAACCAGAAGTGACACCTCCAGAGAGAGCCACCGTTTTCAAGACGAACTGGTCCACATAGGTTGCTGGGGGTTTGGGAATTAGCCCAAAGATCTACACCCCCGACATCAATCCCCAAATCCAAGACTCAAACTTCTAGCCCCGAACCCCAAAGCCTAAACCCTAAACGGAGCCTCGGATTCAGTCCAGGCTAGAGTCGGTTCAGGGTTCAGGGACGAGAGTTGAGTATCAACAGTAGGGGCGGCCAGGGTTGTACGCTCCTCTAGTACCGGTCCTGATCGGCTGTTGTCCCTTTGGAAGAGGTCCTTATTCGAATCCATATTCGGGGGGGGTGGGGGGTGGCGTGGGGTTCAGGGTGTATCAATCCCAGACAGTAGATATCCGACATGCTTTAGGCACTGCACCCTCACACTACACTAACAAATGCAAAACGGTCATGTGGTGAATACATCAAGCCTCTAATATTACCCTTTTTGCAGACTGTGACTCAGTGGGGGCCGTGCCTAAGATCAGCTGCAGGTGTTTTCTTCTGGGCCAGACCTTGTCCGCGCAGAAGCCTTGTAGCTGAATTTTCGATTTTTTACATGACCCACTACAATCCCTTCATAATTCCAGCGTCCAATGCATGTTCCATTTAATTTTCCATTACGAACACCCTAAACCCTCAACCCTAAACACCCAACCCCTGCAGTTCCTCTACAGCAACCCAGGAAAACCAAGTTGAAATGCGACCCTAATCACCCAAACCCAATCAGTTCCTTTACAGCCACCCAGAAAGATACAGAAAAAGCGCGAGGCCCAAACTGGCGACGTGGTGGTTGTGTCTTGGACGCTACTGACACATGGGGGTCAGGGCTTGCTTTGGGTTGAGGGCTTAGGGTTTAGGGAGGATCTCTAATGTACTTTCTAGATCCTTCCATGGGGCTGTACACCTGGACCCTATAGCGTAGTTCTTTGTTGGGTTTGGCTCGTTTTTCCTCAAAATTCTGATGACGATCCCCCCAACGGTATTGAATTGGAGGGTCTAGGTAGCAGCTACTAGCGGCATGTTGCGTCGAGGGCTTCGAGAAGAGCGCAATAGCTGGGATCTTCCGAAACACAAACCATGGTAACTTGATTGGTGCGCCTTTGCAGTATGTTCTGGAGGTAGAATCCTTGCTAGGGGCCTCCAAAATCTCCTTCTACTATCCGGGAATCCATATGAGCCATAATCTTAGCTCTTGAAAGGTGAGTTATATAGGGATTATTTTGGGGGGGGTGATTAAGGGCATACTAGGAGTTTAGGTTCTAGCCCGTAAAACCCTCGCATCTCCAAAAGGCTCCATCCCCAAGAGTCCCCCACTTTTGAGATACCCCCCTTCCTTGTTCTGTTCTGGTGTGCGGCCCGAGCCACCAGGCTTCCTGAGAACATTCTGGAGTTTTGCGTGCGTATGCGTATTTTTTTTAAGAATTCAGGGTTCCAGGAGGGGTCGAGACTTAAACGTTGGCCCATAAAGCCTTATTTCTGCAACATCCATCTTTCCCGAAAATTTCTCATGGTAGAGACCTCCGTAATCCCTAATCCCTACGGTCTTTAGAGACGCCCGCAAGCATGTGCCCCAAGACAAAATTCAATACCTAAACCCTAAGCTCCAACACCTTGACCCTAAACCCCGAACCCAAAAATCCCAAAGCTAAACCCCAAACCCTAGGTGTCTGTGAACTATCGCCTGGGGCCATTGGGCTTCCTGTGTCAGAGCTGCAACTTACTATTTCCGGTTGCCTGAGGAGTCGGTGGGGGTGAATATCGGCCGACCACGGTGGGTATACTATGGAGATATGTATGAGGGTTTTGAGAAACAGGGGTTTAGGGTTTAGGGTGGGGGATCCCAGTATAGACCGCCAAAATACGGGGGCCCTTAATTACTGGAGTTACTAGAGGGACTTCGAAAAGAGCGCCCGTGATTTTGTAAACCCTAAACCCTTAATCCTCAACCGGTAAGGGTCCACTCCGTTGCCCTTGAAGCACCACTACCTCAACCCCCAAAATATGTAAAACAATGGCCCTAAACCCATAATACTAGCCCTAAAGGCAATTATTTTACATACCTTTGGGGTTTAGGTAGGGCAAACGTTGCAGGAGCCATCCCGTTAGCCCAACAGATGCAGACCGCGTCTGGAGATTTGTGGCGTTTCACTTACTGGTTCTTCAGGGGGTGTGGAGGATGGAATCCACCGGTGGTTTGTGTGGAATATGGCCCCGACATGCGTTATGCTTAAGATTTGTAATGGCTCTGATTTGGCCATGATTCTAATTTGGCCAGCCATCATGTTATGGTAACATGAAATGAGTTCCTGGAAACAATCCAAAAGTGTTCACCTCTTGACAACTACCTGAAAGCTGGCAGTGCTGTAGAAGGACCTGGCAGTGCCTCAGAGCAGGAAGCGTGCATGCGGCATGATGACATTTTAGGTAGAAGCTTCTATCGAAGCTCATTTGCAAGTTCCTTTTTTACGTCGATTTCCTTGGAGCACTCGCACGTCATAACACGTGAAACATGGATCATGGAGCTACGTCGACATTCGTGAACCGCTGTTATTAGCAGGCGTAGGGCAGGTGATCCTAATGCATATCACAATGAAAAGCTTGCTTACGGTAATCATGGCGCGTCCGTTTGTTTCAAAGGCAAAACCAGAAGACGTATAACTCATAACGCGCATCAGATTTCAAGTATATTTATGGATTACTATAGCAAAGAAGAACAAGGCCAGGAAATGATTCAACCCTCGCCCGAAAGAAAAACAGAACGGCTAAAGCCTAGATCTTATCACCAGACCCAAAACCGCAAGCCTAAGAGCCCTGCTGGTGGTGAGCAAGGAATAGGTGGGAATGGATCCGCGTAATGCTCCGAATATTCAGCGCCATGGTCTTCATAAACTATTCTCCTTACTTCCCTACTAACTCAACCCCAAATCCTAAACCCAAACCTCAAACCCTAATCACTACTGTCGATCCTAAGAATCCTGCATGACCTTACTACACTCTAGTACTATTATTCCCTAGGTATAAGGTACTTAGGGTCATACAGGAATTTTAGTATCCACCGTAGTAAGAACATTTCAGGGATGAGTTGTATGAGAAAGGCCGCTACGCTCCTTGGGTGACGAAGGAGGCAGTGGTGGGATGAACGGCTACCCGGTTGATCAAACATGATGAGTTCCCGATTTTGGTTAGGGTTTAGGGTTTAGGGGTTTAGGGTTTAGGAATTAGGGTTTAGGGTATATGAGCCATAGTCTATAAACTGCTTACAGGGGGGGATTTATAGGGGGTTATATAGGGGACTACTATAAGGCTTATTAAGGGGGATACTAGGAGTTTAGATTATAATTCATGTAATGACTTCCCGATTTTGGTACCCATAAATATTCTAGGTGGCGTAATAGAGCATAATCAAAGGGGGCCAGAATCTTGAGAACAACCCGTATGAGGGTTCGCGCTGTAGGGTGTACGGTCTAGAGTTTCCGAAAGCCAGGCTTCCTTTGTGTGTGTGTGTGTGTCGCAAATATGAAGGGACAGAGTCTTTGGAGGTGCATATTGGGGTCCCCCTATTTTATAGATCTCTTTTCGCTTTGAGGTGGTGAGCATGATCATGCTGGGTTTAGGGTTTGCGGTTTGAAGTTACGTGCTTAGATATGTCGCCTTTGTAGATATTTTCCATGCGTTCCCCTACTGCCCCCCAAAACTACCTTCCCTACATTGCCCCTTGACTTGGCTCATATAAGGATGACTAGGCTTAGTTCAGGTTAATGAAGGGGAAACCTAGGGAAGGTAACAGCGGGCAGTGAGCGGGGGAAGCCAGGATGTTGCATCATACTGTTGATGGATGAAATCTTGCACCACCTAGGGGCCCTAAACTACTGCAATTCCTGGGACTTTAGGGGCTTAAGGTGGTGCAAGATTTCCTCCATCAACAGTATTGGGCTTGATCTGGCGTCTTTATCTAAAGGTTTAGGGCTTGGCCTACTTCCCATTATCTGTTGTGGTTACTATGGTGGTCTGGGGCTGAACCTAGTGTATACAGCTTTAGGTACCACAACCCTTCTTCCCAAGCCACTAATTTCCTGACCGAGAGCGGAGATCTGCGCAAACCTTTTAAACCTGGAGCCTTACACGGGCAAAGGCGCAGAAACCAAGCTGTGCCCTGTACCTTATTCCAGTGCCGAGTACATATAAGGGGTCTAAGGTTGTAAGGGTTTTGCCTACGTTTAGGAACTTGTATCTTACTTTCCAGGAATGTTTGGGAGATCATACTTGGGGTGTCCGTTTGATAAGCCATAACTCCAGCTCCAAAAAAGTGCACAACAGAAGGTAGCCCTAAAGCCTTAAACCCTTAAACCCCAAATCCTAAAACCTAAACCCTAGACCCTGAATCCTAAACCCTAAACCCTGAATCCTAAGCCCTAAATCGCGGGTAATCAATCAACCTGAGGTCTGCATGATCAGATCATCGCCCTACGCTGGGTGCAGCCCGCCATGCAACTAAGGGTTTGGAACTTCAGGTTTAGGGCTTAGGGCTCAGGGTTCAGGGTTGAGGGCCCTAAACCCTAAACCCTAAACCCTAAACTTAGGGTTCAAGGTCTAGGGTTTGGAACTTCAGGTTCAGTCAGGAGGCTCAGGGCTCGAGCTTCAGGGCACACCGTTCCGTGAGAGGTCGGGGTTTTTAGAAATTAAGGCTCCGGCCTGAAAATTGTGTAATCCCCTAAACCCTCCTCGGGACTTAGCTTGGACCTGAGCAGCATGTTTAGGGTTTAGGGGTTTAGGGTTTATGGTTTAGAGTTTAGGGTTTAGGGTTCATAACCCTCCTTGGGACTTAGCTTGGACCTTAGACCCTTAACCCTTTGGGATTCCCTTATACTCTTATTATAGGTACCGAAGGGTTCACCCTTAGTCGGGGTCCTAAGTGCCACGTAGAACCCTAAACCCTAAACCCTTAAGTAGATAGAATATGGGGGGGTTCTATTATTGGGATAATGGAAAAGAAAATGGGAACTACTATTTGGAGTTTCAGGTATAGGGATATCGTCCCCCTCAAGTAGATAGAATATGGTGTATATGGGGATCTTATTATTATGCACCCAAAGCCACTGTATCTGCAAAGTACACAATTCTGGGTTGTTGTTAAAGAGCTCGGGTTTAGGTTTCAGGGATTAAGGGTGTGGGGTTTAGTGTTTGGGGTTTAGGTTTTGTTCTCATAGTAAGTACTTTGACAGCAACCCAGAATTCTTCTTGCCCCCGGACTCCCTCAGCAGCTTGGAAGACTACCATTGACATTGCAGAATGATACGCCGCCAAGCCCTAAACGTTAAACCCTAGAGTTTCCAGCCGCTCCAGACTCTCGGGTGGCTTTGCCGGAAAGGTCCAATTGGCATGCGCTGGACGCATTGTGAAATCATGTGGGTAACATGAATGAGAGACATCTTTGTACTAGCAGCGTCAAGTCATGGTTGCGATCTTCTGCAGTATTAGCTCGCCTGAATATTAGTATACATGAAGGGTTTCAGCAAATTGTTATTTCTGATCTTGCTATAGCTAGCCTCAGCTGCACTGCTCCTGCAAGTCGTTTTAGTGCGCTTCAATCCCTGCATTTTCCCGTTGCAGAATTTGAGAAAATGAATAGGTGTATGTTGTTGCACCAAAGCCCTTGGCAGTCATGGGATTGGAAGCAGCTGAAAGGCAGGCCAACATTGAAAGCTTCGGTGGCGATCCGGATCAGGCGCAATGCTGCACAAGAGTGCTGATGAAATGATGGTTTATAGGGTGAAGGGAGGGTGAACGGCGTAGAGTGCAAGTGTTACGTTTCAGATGTTGGGGGTTGTCCGCTTTGGCCGTGCTTGCAATGACGTACTACCCCCTCCCTAAGATTATTCGAAAATAGCCCGCATGAGGCATGAACCTTGCAGCGGGATTCGAGTAAGCTCTAAGCCGGAAACCTTAAACCTGTACTGTCCTTAGGAATCATTTTTATTATAGTATAACCCTAAGGCATTTTTTTAAAAAAGAAAACTTGGATTATTATAGGTCTCAGGAGAGAACAGAAACTGTGTGGGGAGTTGAGGTCGTATTTGATTCTGGGCTTGGTAGGGCATGTCCGGTTTAGGGTTTAGGGTTTCTCTTCCCACAACAATTTGTAGAAATGCTCGCATTTCGTGAAGAAACTATTGGCCGAAATCAAGCCACGAGATCAGAGTGGGCGATGCCACCACACCAGAAAATCTGAAGACGTAGTTAAACGTGTGGATCCTGAGATAAATTCAATTTCCTATCTGAAGTAGTTGTTGGGTCAGTCTCCCTCTCAGTAACTGTCCGAAAAGGGGCTTTGATACGTCATGTAGCCCCTTATAACCCATTTACTTATTCGTTCTGGCGGCTCCAGACGTTTACAAACCACTGCCCCCTAGTATTAAATAATCCAAATATGTTATAGTATACAACAGTTGAAATGTTTAATGCTAGGGGGGGTGGTGCGTGTTTAATATCAGAGGCAGGTGATAAACTATTGTAGGCCTCTAAACCCTAAATCCTGAACCCTAAACCCGTAGCCCCAACCCTAAACCCTGAGCCTAAACCCTAAATCCTGAACCCTAAACCTGTAAACCGTAAGCCTAAACCCTAAATCTTAAACCCTGCATCCTAAACCCCGTGGCCGTGCAGACAGGTGCACAGGGTTTGTTCTCAGGACGCTTCTGCACGAACAGTGCTTTCCGACCTAAGTGCAGGCGGAAAAAGGAGCAGCAAAAAAAAAAACAAAAACAAATCCTAAACCCTAAACACTGAACCCTAAACCATAAGCCTTCAGCTCGTGAGCTTGGAGGTCACCTTGTTCGGCTGCTCCGCTGGCAGTCTCTCTATCTGCGTGCTCTCGGTGTCGCCGCTTACGCAAGGTGGGTGTAAATCAGGAACCCTAGGAAGCTTTTAACTATAGGCATGTAATTTCTTTACAATAAGAAATTCTACATCAATATTTAAATGCTTGGTTTTTAATGCTTCCTAGTCCCTCTAAGTAAGGTTTACATAGGGTTCAGGTTTAGGGTTTAAGGTTGAAGGGTGTAGGGCATAAGGTTTAAAGTTAGGGTCTTGGGATTTAGTTAGGGTTTCGAGTAAGGGTCTTTAGGTTTTCGGGTTTAGGGCTTAAGGCTCGGGTTTTGGCAGGGTTTAGGGTCTATAAGGGGATATGTGGTTTTCCATAGAATTCACGGCTGCAGGATTGAGGGTCTAAGAGGTGTGCGATTTGGTCGTGCTTGCATGTTCTCAAAAGACAGACCTTACAGGTAGCCCAGACCCCTGATTAATAAACCCCCCTCCCTTTAATAGGGATTCTGATAGGGATCCTAATATGGGGGTTTATTAATCAGGGGTCTACACTACGTATGCCGAAATTAAAGGCATCTTTCGCCGCCAAGCATCCCAAAACCCAACCCACGCTGTCGCCCGTTTGGGAACCTCCCAGTTGCGCCTATTACTTCCGGGTACACTAGCCTCTTTGGTTCCCCTTAACTAGCCATAGTGAGACATACCTACCCACATTGAAGGGGTAACCTGTGCAGGGCAACCTATGAGAAAGCTGCTATATAACCCTAAACCCTAGACCCTAAACCCTAATCGTCTGGCGTACTCCCAAACCAAAAGCCCTAAAACCTGAGCCCTAGCTTAGAGCTTTAAGGTTGATAACCCTGAACCCTAAAAGGTTTTGGGTTTAGGGGCTTAGGGTTTAGGGTTCAGGGTTTAGGGTTGAAGGTTCGCAAACCTTTTCGAATTCAAGCACAGGAGCTGACGTCACAAAACGTTAAACCGGAATCTTGCGCGTCGTCAACTCTGCATCAACTCAGCAGTCTCCCCCCCATGGCGCTAAAATCGCTAAACTGGTTTAGGGTTTCCCTAAACCCCCAAACAATACAGCATCAACTTGAAACCCTGGAGCATTCGGATTTTTATGTGGGTTTACGGATTCCAGGACACAGGGTTGAGGTTCATTAGCGAGATACTAACCTTCTAAAACCCTAAGCCCTAAACCCTGCTTAAACACTCGCAGCAAGTAAGCCCTGCAGGACTCTTCCACCGAGTGATTCTGGAATCCGGGTCTTGCTTGGGACCGTGGGGACCTGGGACTTTCTCGGAAGGCCATTCGGGTTTTGGGGTTTTAGGGTTTAGGGTTTGAGGGTTAGGCTTTAGGATTTAGGGGTCGGCGTCTTAAGGTTTTGCGTTTTGGGTTTTTTCGCTTGCAGGATGGTTTTCTTTTGCAGTTGATTGTGATGGTGGTGGGTTGGGGCAGTGTGGGGTTCTGGTCTTATGCTTTATGGTTTCGGCTTTGGGTTTATGTGGTTTTTGTTGGGTTTGGAGGCTGGGTGGTTGTAATGTTCGAGGTGTTCGGTGCTGCAGGTTAGGCCATTTGAAGTTATTCCGGCCCACTGACAGCCCATTGAAACGCATCCCAGCCCTCAAATTCATACGCCCATAAAGCCAAAACCCCTAAACCCTAAGCCTTAGTCTCTAAATTCTCAACGCTAAAAACTCCGAAGCACGGAAGCTCCCTATCCCCATGCAGAAATGGGGTCATGAGGGCGAGGGGGAGGGGGAGGGATTCCGGCCTCGGTAGGGTTTAGGGTTTAGGGTTTAGGGTTTAGGGTCTAAGGGTTTAGGCTTAGGGCTTAGGGTTTTTTGATGAGGGCTATGGGCTTAGAATTTAGGGTCTGAGACATGGAGTAGCCTTCTAGAGCCCTGGAAGTTCATGCTTCATGTTTTGCTGCGGTTAAGGGTCTGGTTTAGGGTTCCTGGATTTATTCCTTCAATTTTGGTGACTTGCTCTAAACCCCACGGTACTGAAATGTTACAGGGTGAAGGCGTAGCGCACATGCGGCCTTTACCCTCGACCCCAAACCCTGAACTCGAAACCCTAAACCCTAAATCTTGAACCCTAAGCCCTAAACCCTGAATCCCAAACCCGAAGCCCTGAACCCTGAATCCCAAACCCAAAGCCCTAAACCCTGAATCCTTAATCCGAAGCCCTAAAACCCTAGGCGAAGCCGTGCGATCGCGGCTCCTCAGTACCCTCGGACTCTCATCACCAGAGAAGCTCAAGTCGCAGGGGACTCAGAGGTTTTGCTGAGCTCGAGTGGGTTTAGGCTTCAGGGTTTAGGATTTAAGGTGTAGGGCTTAGCGTTCAGCACTTTCAGGGTCTAGGGTTTAAGGATTTGGGTATGTTTTTTTTGCAGAGCTTGGATGCTGAGTTTGCCCAGAAGTCCTCCTTACTCAAAAGCCTGGAATTTTTGAAGGGTATGGATCATAGGGCTTATGTAGGGGTATACAGGGCCCCAAACCCCTAATCCAAAACCTTTAGCCCTCACGTTCAGCCTTCGTTCCTACGAATAGGGATCAAAAATGGGCTACAGGGACTGGTATCACGTGGTGACTGCTGAAGGGGGCCATTCACTTATTCCTGACTAAATGCCGGGAAGGCTAACAAGGTGGTTGGGTTACCCGGGCAGCTAGCCTTCAATCGAGGGCCCTATGACTTAAGTTCAGGGCTTAGGGTTTAGGATTAGAATCTGATGATTACTTGGAGGGTCAGGGGGATTTGGTAAGTAAGTTAACAACGGGGATGTTTAGGGTTACCAAATGGCTTTTTGAGTTTATTAACCTGCTTACTGAGCCCCCCTGGCCCTCCAAGTAAGGGGGTCCTTCATTAGGAGGATTTGGGTTCCAAAGCTCCAGTTTTTGCTGCACCTCAACTCCAACCCCAAAGCCTAAGCCTTAGGCCCTAAACCTGAAGCTTAAGCCCTGAACGCTGAAATTCCCTTATTACGAAATGAGGCCCTGATTTCAGATCCAATATACCCTTGTATGTCCTCTAAACCCTGAAATCCCTAAACTCCTAAAACCTTCAAACCCCCTAAACCCTAAACCCCCTAAACCCCTAAACCCTAAACCCCCTAAACCCCTAAACCCCTAAACCCTATACTTACTCTGAACCTCCAGAGACTTCAGAGGTTGCCACCCGCCGAGCTTCTTTGGGGCCAGGGACAGGCTTGCCGTAGCCTTGGAGTTTGTAAAGACTGGGTTGCTGTTAAGGAACTTAAATTAAAGTACTATATTGGGGAAACCCTATTATTTGCTATATATACCCATTATGGTAACTTAATTTAAGTTCCTTAACAGCAACCCAGAAGAGCTTCAAGGTTTAGGGTTTAGGGCTTAGGGCTTAAGATTTAGGGTTTAGGGCTTAAGGTTTAGGATGTAGGGTTTAGGGTTTAGGCGTTTAGGATTAGGGTTTGGGGGTTAGAGTTCAAGTAGGTTTTAGGTGGGTAGTTTCCACCATATGGGCTTACATGGCCCTTCCATAGTCCAATGTTGGGGTACCTACCTGCTAAGTACCCACCTGAAAACCCCCTTAAACAGGTGGCGTACACAAGGGAGGTTCAAGGTAAACCTAGCGTGGTTATGGAGAACATACAGGGCGTCTATGGTTGTTATATAGGGGGTGTATAGGGCCTGAGGGCTTTACAGTTGGCTTACAAGTACGGTGTACAGGGTTTAGGGTTGGGGGGGTACAGGTCGGGTCATTCCATTTGACAGGAACTGTCCTGAACGGGGCTTTCAAAAAGGAGCTACTCTAGCTCCCATGACCTCTTGTGCATAATCTCCAACACCACCTTCATCTTGCCAGTGCTTTAGGAAAGGGAGGGGGAACAACTGTGTCTACATAGGCCACATATATATATATATATGGTCACNNCCCCCCCAAGATCCATATTGAAAGGTCTTGCATATATATATCTCCCCATTTCTGGGGTAAGGTCTAAGCTCAAAACCTCAAAGCTTGGCTTGAAGAGGAATCAAAAAGTCACTGGAGCCTTCAGCGGGGATGGATACTTCGTAACCCCCAACCTTCCCTCATCCTCCCCAATGCTTCGCAAGGCACCCTGCCTACCTGAAAAGAAGCCAGATACCAAAAACCCAGAACACTAGCTCCCAGGTCTCCAATCCGAATATCTATCAACCGGATCTTCCCGTACACGGAACACCTAAACCGCTAGATACCTTTAATTAAGATTTACCCCAAACTCAAAGGACCTTCAGCTTCAGAAGTTTCAGAACTGCATCTTGTAGTACAAGTCCATGCCTGAAGCTCTGGAACAGAAGCGGTTTTCTGTCTAAGGTCAACCGTAACCCTTACACGCTCAAGCTCCAACACCCTCGGCCTGACCGCGAAAGCTTGGAAACCCTGAACCATCAACCTTTAAAGACTCAATCCCGCAAGACTTGAGCCGGGCAGGATCAGTATGACATCGAATTTCCAGGCCTGGGCGGGTCAAGCATCAGATAGCGAATTCCTCAAAATGATGGGTCCCCTTTCTGGGGGTTCGATTAAGGCTTAGGGTTTAAGAGTCTAGAGCTTAGGACGTAGGGCTTAGGATTTGAGGTTCAGGGTTTAAGAGTTTAGTGATCAGGGCATAACTAGGATTTAAGGATCTTACCATTTGGGGTTATGTGCGATGCCTCCGTTTGTCAAGCCCCCACAACCCCACACTCCCTCAAGTGGCTGTGACTTCAACTTTGTGAGTTAGTTTATGTTGGATTTTAGGGTTTTGGTGCTCATTTAGCCGTTGCTTTTGGGAGATGCAAGCCCGTAACCGGTTTAGGGTCTAGGATGTAAAGGTTCTGGGTTTTAGGGTTTAGGGTCCTTACTCGTACAAACAAGCTATGTTCAAAAAAGGGATGCCCTTTTGCGTCCTAGGTTACTGGCGATCCTAGCTCATGGCTTTCATGCTCCACTTCAGATTACGGCTGTTATGGCCCAGCCTTGTTGTTGCTGTAAGGTTTAGGGTTCAGGCTTCTGGGTTCAGGGTGCGGGGTGTAGACGCAGCTGACCAGTGTACGTTGAGGTGTTAGCGGGTGCTGGATTTGCAGCAATGCCCTTATGTTGGACGCAACATGAGAGTTTCCCAAAATTAGGCATGCCTTCTTGGCCTTATACTAAGGATAGTAGTTTATTAGGGTCTATGTTTAAACCAACTAGGGTCCCTATAACAAGGAGAATAGTATATTAGGGTCTATATGGAAATCTCACCATTTTGGAAAATTACCATGTCGATCTTGACATCTGCAGCGCGGCGTGAAGGAACCTTCAGGGCTTAACACGGATGCACTTCCACGGTAATATAGGCGGTTGGCAAAGCTGCGCAATCCTGATCCCCAAGCCCCTACGGACCTTACAGAGCCAACCTCGACGCCCAAATCAAGAAGTTTTCACTGACCACTACACTCCTCAGACTAAGATGGAAGCCCATCAGGGGCCCTGCAAAGACTACTGTGCGTTCAAGTATTGTATCAGTTTCCATGCCTGTTGAAAGGATTGCATATCCTGAACCTTGCAAAGGCGAAAACCGAAAACTCTAGCACAAGCGCATCAACCTCACACCTTCCAACATCAAAAGGGGGAATCCCAAACAAAAAGGGCTACCTTCTTGGGACTCCCCACGGAAAGATCCCAGAATCCGGGGGCGCCAGGCCGGGTTCCCCTATTTATGGAAACCCTAAATCTGCACCCCTAAATCCTAAACCCTAGCCCCTACCTGGACCCCATAAGTATGTAAAATAATGGCCTTTATGGCTATGATTATGGGTTTAGGGCTATTATTTTACATACTCTTGGGGTTTAGGTAATTCCTACACCCTGAATGCTAATCCCTATATCCTAAACTCTAAACCTACGGAATGATGGAAACTGCCGAAGAGGTTATTGGCTGGATGGCTGGATTGCGCCCGAGCCGATAGCCAGACGACTTAGCGAAGGAGGGGCATGCTGCATTGGATGCTGAGGCCTACGGTTTAGGTTTTAGGGATTCCTGTATCACCCTAGGTACCTTATACCTTGGGAAATATGGTAGTACAGTATACTAAAATCATGCATGGTTGTTTAGTACCAGCAGTACTACGCAGACCCCTTGGGGATTCTAGGGTTTGGAGATTTAGGGTTTACGGTTTAGGGTTCTGGGATCTAGGGTTTAGGGGTTCAGGATTTAGGAAGCGGGTTAGGGGATTTAGGGTTCTGGGTTCAGGCATGATTGAGGAATCGGGGTAAAGGGTTTGGGGATGTTGCTTGGGGATATGCGCCTTCAGGGTGCTACATGTAGGCCTACAGTAGGGTTTGGGAGTTTTAGACTGCGGGGCAGCAGCGTTTAGGGTCGAGTGCTTGGGGTTGTCCTCAACGCACTAAGACTCAGCCTGCGAAGCCCCAAATTCTAAGCCTTTGTTGCGATCTGAATCCCAAGAATATGTAGAATAGTTGTTGTTTCTTTTTCATTTTTTGAAAGGTGAGGTTTGGGCCATTAATGTGTACCTACTTCTGAGGTCCAGTTTGCTTCTGAGCCTCATCATTGCCAGCTAGAACCTGCAACCCTGTGAGGACGCGTAATTCCGTCCGCCTTCATCATCGGCGCGAATTCGCGCGATGGGGTTGTCGGAACTGTAGCTGGGGCGGCATTTCTGAAGTGTGGAGGAGAAGTAGAGGACAAGTCAAAGAGGTTTCAGCCATACGGTAGGGTGTGGCCGTAGTGTTGTGGACAAGTCAAGGACAAACGGATGGATTAGTCTATGGTATGACGTGAGCTACTGTCCATATTAGGGCTGTAAAGGGACCATTAAGAGTTGGCATAGTGCGTCCCTTGACAGTTTAGTAGAGTCCCTGCTACATTCCCGAACAGGAACCCATGTCCATCAATCAGCTGGCCAACTTAGGCTGTAGGTCATGTAGGTTAATGTAGACCCCTGATTAATAAACCCCCTCCCCTTAATAGGGATGATAATGGGAATCCGAATATTAAGGCCCTTAAAAGGAGTTGATGTATTAATTAGGGGTCTACAATAGGATTCTCAGAATGAAATCAAACGTTTCCTAGAAATGTTGAGGCTGGAGAGTTTATACTGCCCTCACTTTTCAACTCAAAGGGTTTCTAATGAGAACCCCAAACAGGGAATATAATAGGGTTTAGTGTTTAGGGTTTAGGGAATATACCTACCAGGGTCCAGATATTCTATTATGTTTCTACTATATTCTTGCGGTTCCGTGCTTGGGGTTCCCAGCAAAGTCCCTTTATTCACAGTCATACAGGGTTATTGAAAAGTACCGTCTCTTCTTGATACTCTGCGTATTAGCGTTCCAGAGTATACCATGGACCCCAAAAGAATATCTAGGATCCCTCTAACGGGTATCGTATTGCTGTAATTTGCACATTGTCACAGGCCGGGAGCAGTATCCAGCCTAAGACACCCTTCGAAGCCCTGAGAGTTCGCCTGACGGTCCAATTGAGGAAGTGCTTTGGGGCTTCACCCCCCTATACCCCGGAGATAGAACGAGCGAGGGTCCTTGTTATACAAGGCTCCCCCAACCAGGACACACAATTCGAGACACGCTCATAATGACGTCCAAGCCAGTGGAACAGAGCTATAGGGATTTAGGGTTTAGGCTTTAGGCAGGTTGACCCTAGAGTAGAGCGGGGCAGAGCGGCAATCAGTGTCCAGGTACTGTGTCGTCCATTCCTCTCACTCTGGTAAACGCTGAAAACTAGCCTGTCCTCTCCCTAAACCCTAAACCCTAAGCCCTATCCCCTCCATTGTTCCGAGTGTAGGGCTTAAGGCTTTCTACCCTGCATGTCCTTGTCGCGGTGGTAAGTTGAATGTATTCTGCCTAGAGATTTACGTTCAAGTCTGTGCAAGATCAACAAAGTTGGGGGTCCCTTCTGAGGGTCCCTAAACCCTAAGAAGCCTATACCCTCATCGTCAGGACTGAGCATGGTTGAGGGCCCCAAGAATTTGGAAACACCACACTGATTGTTCCTGAAAGCAGAGAAGCCTCTCACTTGGCATCCATGAGTTGGTACAGAGGGGACTATACACGCGGTTTGGGGTTTAGGGTGTAGGGTTTGTGGGTGTATGGGGTTAGGGTTTATGGGTGTAGGGTGTAGGGTTTAGGGTTTATGGGTAAGATGTGCCATTCTATTTGGGTTCACTCCCTAGCTCCCAAACCTTAGGCCCTAAACCTCAAGCCTTAACTTACCCTCAACATTGAACCCTACATAGCCTAGTGGTTGTCCATGTTCTTGGCCCCCCAACGCCTAAATAGCCTAGGAGTTCTTCTTTACAAGTATACTTGGGATGTATAGCTACCTTTGACCCTCAAGTCTAAGCCCTAAACCCAAACCGAAGTACCCAGAACCTTCAACTTTACCCCTTAATCCTGAACTTGCAGACATGTCTTCATACAGCCCAAGGATTACGTGCCCAAGTCTGAGCTTCCAACCACGGCCGGCCGTTATGCTGAGGCGTGGGTTAGGGTTTGGGGTTCAGGGTTTAGGGTTTAAGGTTTGGAAGGGTTAGGGGTTGAGCATTTAGGGTTTGGGGTTTAGGGTGTGGGGTTTGGGATTTGGGGGTTGGGGTTTAGGTCAGTTAAAGGCTTGGGGTCTAGAGCTCAAGGTTTAGAGCTCGGTTTTGAAAAGCTTGGAAGAGTGTTTTCAAGGAGTGCCTGAGAATATAGGGACGTTCTGGTATTGGGATGAGGAACTAAGTCATAATCAGAAGATATCCTGTAGTCCCTTGTACTCATGGATATAGACACCCAAAAGCCCTAAGCTCTACACCCTAAACGCTTTTCCATCCTTCATTCTGTAAGTCGCCTACAAGAAAGTGAGGAACAGTAAGGCTTGAAGGGGTAGGGGGCTTAGTACATTGGTGTACTTATAAGCTACAGGCCACATAACAATTTCAGCTATCCCCACAAGCAAGCTACTTACGCAGGTGGGCTTGTGAACGCCTTATGGATTCGGGCTGAAGGCGTAAGTGTCAGGTTGGGTTGGTTGGTGGGCGTTTGGATGAAAAAAGCTTTCAGGGCGTATTAGGGTTCAGGGATTAGGGTTTAGGTTGCGATGCAGGTTCCAAGGATGTCTTGAGTAGAAGCTAGAAAATGTTGGAGTGTCAAAGCAGAAGATTTGACAGTTGGTCATCTGCCGCAAGCAATTTTCCTCGCACTTATAGCTAGGGCTATTGGGTTCGGTGCTTTGGTATCAAGAACCCTGTCAGTCGCAGTCACTGAGACTAGTCTACTTCCTCGTTCTCAAGTCAGCATGAATCCTGTAGTAGAGAGTTCATCTGCGCACCGTCTTCTTCTTCTAACAACGATCGCCGTCATCATTACTTAGTAACTTCCTAGAAAGCCTAGTTACCCATAATAATGGGCTACGTTAACCCAAAATCATAGGAAATTAGGGGAAGTTGCCTATATTGTTTAACTGGCTTTCTTGGTTTGTACTTCACAGCATCGCTGTTGTTGCCACTGCCCCTCAGGCGATTAGACGGCACTGGCGCCCGCAGAATGGCTACGTGGCTGTGTTGGGCTGTTTGCGCGGGCTATTGGAGGCATGCATCCCTATAGCGGCTCTGCAAAATGCGTAATCAACTTGTACTTTGCGTCTTCTTGTCCACTCCATGTGGAGGATTGTCAAAATTATGGTCCCTTTTTGGGTCCCTATTATAATACATGATGGCCATTTTGGGCGGGCTCCATTTCTTGGATCCTGGGTTGGAGATCGTCACACTCACAACGGCTACATTCATGGTATATGGGGGCTTGCCAAAATTAAGGGTACCATGTAGGGGGTCCTTATCATCAGGACTATAGTATTTTTGGGTCTATAGTGGGGTCCCCGTAGTTTGGGAAACTCCCATATCTAGACCGTTGATAGGGTCCAACGAGACCTGAAGAAGCCTGTAATCAACAATTGATAAAGGAAGCTTTTCTCCGAGCATCTCATGTCAGCTAGAGTCTAGACTCTTCAAAGGGGGGTTACATACGGGATTATATAGGGGAGCACTATAGGAGCTACTAAGGGGGATGCTAGGAGTTTAGACTATGGCTCATGTAGTCTTGCTTTCACTTCCAGTAGCACGGGCTTAAAGAAGAATAGGATGCGGGATGGCATTCCAGTCATCTTTGCTATGAACATGGCGTCCCACTGCTGCCGCTACAACTACCACCACTGCTACCACCGCGATAACTACCGCCCGCGGGAGCTGCCGCAACAAGCAGCAACACCAGCATGCGATCATCACTACAATCATGATGATCGTTGTCATCTCTACCCTCATCACCGCCATCGCTTCCAATTTCATGCAGCTTCCTCATGATAGATGCGCGTTCCTCTATTGTCTGATGTCATCTCGGAGCAGTCAATAAAATAGCAAATCGTCCTAAAGATGCTGAATTTCATGTTCTGAAAGTATTGTGCAATGGCCAGTGGTTACTAGCGGGGCAGTACCTAAAGCCCTGAACCCCAGACCATTTCACCCGGAACCCTGCACCCTAAACCCTGACACCCCGGAATCCTCAGGCCTAAACCTTGACGCCCAAAATCCTAAACCCTAGATCTTAAATCCTAAGCCTTAACCCTAAACCTTAAATCCTAAACCCTAAATCCGAAAACCCTAAAGCCCTAAATCCGAGAGAAGGCAGCGGTGGCATCTTCGGTGCAGACCGCCTTCTTCCACAAGCCATGGGGGACCAGGCGCTTCGGACCCGACCATGACTTGACAATTGCTCATTAAGGGAGCCTGGGGGTACGCGGTTAAAGGGCTTAGGGTTTAGGGTTTAGGGTTTAGGGTTTGCTCACCAAGGGAGCCTGGGGGTACGCGGTTAAGGGCTTAGGATTTAGGGTTTAAGGTGTAGGGATAGTGGAAAATAAATGGCAAAAATGTCAAGATTATGTGTAGGAAAGCTTACCTGTAGTTTAGTGGCGGATTCCTTGTAGTACCGTAGGTTTGTTTAAGGTTTAGGATGTAGGGGCAGTGGAAAATCAAACAGAAATATTAAGATGGCTTATGGGGATGCTAACGGTATAATGTTGCATTTCTTGTACAAGTATGGTAAAGAGTAAGTCAAAGTGATTCGGGGAATGATTCAGGCACCTACATTCAGGGCGATTCGGAAGTGAACCTAGGTAGTGTAATAGACGCGTCTGTGAGGCATGGTTTCATTTTTTTGTTACACCGTATTAGGGGTTCCCGACTAATATTGGTATGTCGATCACGACGTACGACTTAACATGGAACCCCAGCAGACTGAGCAAACTATAGCGACGATTGGGAGGACACCCAAAAGGGCCTTAACTCAACGTTATGCATGACTACAATTTGCCTTTACCATGCGAAATATACCCAAGAGCGCTTGAATGCAGGATTGGTAAGATTTGGGAAGTATTGTAATTTGCCGAGACAGCGAGGTACGTGGAGCCAACCCACTGGCCAAAACTGCACCCTAAACCCTAAGCCCCAAATCCGAAACACTAAGCCCTAAACCCCAAAGCCTGAATCCTAAGCCTTAAGCCCTAAACCCTAAAGCTCAGACCCTAAACCCTAAAACCCAAGTCCTAAATCCTAAGCCTTAAACCTAACGCCTGAACCCCAAATCTCATAGAGCGAGGTGCTTGCAGCCTACCCACTGGCCCGCTTCGAACACCGAGGTGGCCCAGCTGCGGCATTCAAGGCTTGGTCTTGGACGTCTGGGCTTGTTTTGGGCTTATAGTCCCCCTTAAGTAGATAGAATACAGGGTATATGGGGATCTTATTATAGTATACCCAAAGCCATATTCTATCTACTTAAGGGGACTATAGGGTTTAGTAGTTAGGCTTTAGGATTTAGGGCTTACGGCTTAGGATTTAGGATTTACCGTTTAGGGTTTAGGCTGTGGGAGTCAGGATGTAGGCCGGTGTCAGGGTTTAGAGGGGTAGGTTTGGGAAGTGTTCAACCTTGGGAGCATTAGTGAGGATTTAGGGTTCAATCTTTAGGGGTCTAACCTTAAACCCTAAACCCCTAAACCCTAAACCCTAAACCCTAGGGTTCAATGTTTAGGGGTCTATGGGATGGCGAAGCTTAGGCACTTGAGCTTTGTTTTCGGAATTTGTGTTAGGGTTTAGGGTTTAGGGTTTAGGGTTCAGGGTTTAGGGTTTAGGGTTTAGGGATGTTGTTTCAACTTAGGGTGTAGGGTTTAAAGGGTCTTTGTTGGCTGTTTCTCAGAACTAGACCTGCAGAGCCCCCCTTTTTTTGATGCAAGCACTATCCTTCCAAACCCAGACCCATGATTAATGAACATTAATAGGGATTATAATTGGGATCCTAGTATTTGTGCACTAAAAGGAGGGTGGGTAATTTTTCATGGGTCTACATTAAGGCCTTCCAAGAGCCCTCGATTTTTGAGAAATCCAAGCTCGTTTTCGGATATAGGGGTTGAGGTTTAGGGTTCAGGTGCTAGCGTACGGGGTTTGTGGGCTGAGGATTTGGCGTGGGGTTTCGTGGGCTGATTTCTGGGTGGGGATGTAGAGGCCTGAATAATAATGCCAATTCCCAAACACTGCGAATAGCATAATAAGAGCAAAGCACAATCCGAAGCACCATTCTGTTCCTAGACCCTAAACCCTGCTTGAAGGTTTTGCGGTCGGAGGGTGTAGCTGCAAGGCTTTTGGTAAGGAACAGTTCTAGGGGTGTAGTTACCAGGTGACTACCCAGATGAAAGGCTCCTTTCAGGCTTGACCCAAACCTTACACCCTAAACCCTAGATCCACGGATTGTTATAAAAGAAGTAAGCCGGTTTGTGCAGCCTTCCTGTACGTGGGTCCACCTGATCACTACCCACCTAGAAACTTCTTGAGTTGGAGCGCGTTGAGCTACTGTCCTTATTTGGCTTAGTACGGGACCTTTTCGGGGTCCCACACATGTCCATTAAACTGTGCTCAATATGCAAAACTCCATGTAAATCCCCAGACACCAAAATGCTACAGCTGAGGTGAAAAAGGAAGGAAGCCCTGCCGGGTCGTGCATTTTGGCAACCCTTCGTGCAATTCACCGTCAACAAAGCCGTACACCTGGAATCTGTAGCCTTTGAGCCTGCTGTTGAAGCCCCATAAAGTCCCATGATCCAAAGACCCCTAACCCTAAGCCCTAAACCTAAACCCGAAAAAATCCTAAACCTTAAACCTGAAGCCCTAAACCCTAAGCCCGAAAAAGAACCTAAGCCCTAAACTCTAAACATGAAACCTGAGCATTTACTAGAAGCCACGGGCCCCAAACGAGCTAGCAAAACTGCAGGCAGCGGACGGCGACTTTCACGTAGCACCTTTGCAGCACAGTTTCCAGGGGTTCAGGGCTTACGGCGCCTGATGTACACACTAATCCCCTCCCCGTACTATAAGACCCCTTTTATTCAATACGCCCCATGATATATTGGGTATTTAACATTCAGGGGGGGTGGGGGGTTTTACATTGGGGGGAGGGGATTACCCCATACAAACATGCAACTGAAAGGAGGTTCGTTCCAGACTACAGCCCCTTTGGGAAGGAACCTCCAAGAGGCTTCGCGCAGGGTGTGCAGAGATATGAGCTATGGGCTTTAGGGTTTAAGGTTTCAATATTTCTCCGGGTTCATGATTTAGGGATTTAGGCGCTAGGATTTAGGGTTTAGGGTGCAGAGCTCCTTTTAGGGAATATAATAGGGCCTATGCTACACTACCAAGGGGGACCCTTATGTCCACCTTGAGCCTAATAACCTAATAGTGAGAGTGGCTCATATGGCTTTGAAAAATTGAAGTCGGGGGTTTTGAACATGCATGCTGAGGTATTCTTGTTCAGGGCTTCAACGCGTGTTTAGGATGTTGGTTTTAAGGAATACGTGTAGGGATTTGATAGGGTTATATACGGGTTATTTGGAGATATAACGTGCCTTTACCCTCAAAGTCTTAAACCCAATAATAGATAGTGCAAGCCTCAAACTCTAAACCCCCAAACCCTAACATCCTAAACTCCAAACCCCAAAACCTGAAATCCAAAACCTTAAAGCCATGCTTAGCTTCGTTCCTACTATTCTCCTTAGTAGAAACCCATGTCCATTACATAATATGGGAAATATTGACCCTAAACCATGTGGATAGCCTTTCTTTCGGAGACGGCGCATTTTTGGGGAAGTCGTATTATCCAGCTCGTACAGTGCCTACAAAGCCCTATTAAACTCCTGTGAGCGCCGACAAGACGCCTCAAGATCCCTGTGCTGCAACTCATACGGGATAGCCTTTCTTTGGGACACGCCACGCAGGTTTGTGCTTCTCGTCGTCTTGCTGCTTCTGTAGCAGCGCACCGAGAGGCAGGGCGGGGAGTCGTTGGGTTTAAGGTTTAGGGGGCTGGGGTGTTGGAGGTTTGAGGGTTTTAGAGGTCGTGTTCCTGAAATGATATTTCCTAGCAAGGGTGAGGGTTCGGAGGGTCATCTTCCCCTATTCTATTGGCACTATGTGGGGAAGGCTTGTTGTGCAAGGGTTGGAGGTGGGGGTAGACGTTCTATTACGGGAGAGTATGAAAGGCCTCCAGAGATGCGACCATTACCAAAAGCTCTTCTGAAGGACCCCTGCAAGGGACCCTGTTCGCATTGCCTCATACATTATACAAGCCATGTATACCCCGAATACACACCCCCCAAAAATACCTAGAGAGTCATCATAAACCATAAATGACCTGGCCCCCCATGAACAGTCAATCCCATGGCCATAGCCGCCCTAAACCCTAATACCCTACTTAAAGCCAAAGCCAGAAACCCTACTTGCATCCTAAGCCATAAGCCCGAAGCCCTAAAGCCTAAGCATGAAACTAAGCCTTAAACCCTAAACCCCAAACCCTAAGATCCCACGGCCATAGTCACTAGCTCAAGCTCAGTCTATGACCGAGGCTTTATAAGGATTACCCGGGTTTGAGGGGCTATGGGCATCAGTGGTAATTAGAAAGGGGGGTTTAGGGCTTAGGGTTTTGAAGCCCACCCTAAATCCTATATCCTCCGGTTGTGAGTGCAGGTGGTGGAGAATCGTGCAGTCATTGCCATAGTTTGTGTCAGAGTGTCGGTGCATCGGGGGTCGGAGTGATCGGCATGCCCATCGGCACACAGTAAGTCTAAGACTGTTTTCTGAAAGGTTTTCACATGTTCTGTCAAAGGCTGCTTGCTTCCTAGCTGTAGACACCCTAAACCCCCTAAGACCCTCTGAAGCCTGAAGCCTCAGAAACGTGTCAAACAAAATGCCTCCACAGATCCTACACCCTACACCCCAAGTCTTCAGTCTACACCCTCGTCCAAACACGGGCCTCACAAGTTTTAAGTCTAAGGCAGATCTATTTAGATAAGTCTAAATACCGCTGTCGCCTTGACGTTTTTTCCCCAAACCCAGGGCAACACCCCAAGATCCCTTGAAGATCTCTTGGCATAGATCCAGAAACCCTGTGTCGTCCTTATCCCTACACCCTTGGCCTCACACACCCGTATCCAAACCTAGACCTAAACTGCTCAGGTGTATTTCTACTACTTCAGCCACGGCCCTCTACAGCCGCTCTGCAAGCTCTTCATGTGGAGGGTTTAGGGACTAGCGATGTCCTCACAATAGTCTGGGTTGCTGTTCAGAAATTTATATAATATAAGTTACTATATTGGGGAAACCTTATGAATTACTGTATATATGAGAATATCTTCTTATTTCAGTTACTATATTGGGGAAACCTTATGAATTATTATATGTACTTATTTCACTGTGGTAATTTAATTGAAGTCCCTCAGCAGCAACGCAGTAGTTCCTTGCGGATCCCTTGCCTCCATGGTCTGTGTGGGGTGAGGAATTTGGGGATCCTTCATATGAGCTATAGTCTAAACTCCTTAAAGGGGCGACTATATAGGGGATTATATATGGGAGTATTATAGGGCTTATTAAGGGGGGATACTGGGAGTTTAGACTTTAGCTAATATTGCTGTAACTCGGCACCAGAGCAGATAAAGAAGGTGAACCTTAATCTCTAGCGAATCTCGAGCCTCGAGGATGCTTTAGGGTTTAGGGGTTTAGGGTTTAGGGTTTACTGCATAAGTACTTATATGCATACGCGGTGTAGGGTTTAGGGGGATGCGTGGTCTTAAGATCGCATAGCCCCTTTTGTATCACGCTCTCTTCGGAGCCATTGCCCTCGGTTTTTGTGGCCCTAAGCCCAAAGAATCTAGTGAGTGAAGTTTTTAATTTTGGATTCCGTAGTTCTCAGTGTAGAGCAGTATCAAATTCCTTCGGGTCATAGTGCTTTATAAGAAGAACAGAATCTCATTTGGTTCAACCATCGCGAAGCACTACTGAACTCAAGCGGGACTGGGTACTAGTGCCCAGTTCATCACTCACAGATGTGTGGGATCCCCGAACCCTAAACCCTAAATCCCCAAACACTAAATCCTAAATCCCCAAACCTAAACCCTAAATTCCCCAAACCTTAAACCCTGGCCCTAAACCCTAACCCGTGTCGGGCTGCTCCAGGGCCTCAGTCTAAAAAGCGATAGTTCGAGCCAGTCATATGGGAGACTGTCGAGTTCAAGGTTCCGCTGTTGGTATCCTAGATTTGTAGTAGGGTTTAGGGTGTCGAGTAAGTCCCTCTTTCCTTTTTGCGGGTCCTAAGTTCTGTATAAGATACGCTATATTCAACAAGTGAGACTTTTTGGGTCCTAGGTCACTTTGGATCCTAGTTAGCATCCGTATTATAGAGAGGTACAGAGGACAACTAGTTTTTGGAAACCTTCCACATATATACAACAGCACAGCCTGATGCCTACCTTGACTTGACCTTACGGAACCCTCAGGGATATATACAACAAAAGATAGAGAACACAACCCTGACACAGTGGGTTCAACAAGGTCCAGATCAAGCCTCAACGCTAAACCCTGAACCTTAAACCCTGAACCCTAAACCCTGAACCCTCAACTCTAAACCCTCAACCCTAAACCCTAAACCCTGCAAACCGCTGAGGCAAAAGTCCTGCGGAGGTCGTCCTGATGTAGGCGCTTATCGGGGATTACTCCAGTGGCCTAAATACTTACCTATATCATGCTTCTATAGGGTTTAGGGATCATGGACTTAGGGATTAGGGTTTAGGGATTTAGGGTTTAGGGGTTCTATATATAATTATAGTATAGCGTACTTCAAATAGACCCTAAAATCAGATTGGTAAATATCCAGGCCCGTATGGTAGGGTTTCGTGCTGCAGGGTGGTGCTCAAGGGGAAGTGAATGTCGCGTTCCTCAAAACAGGGGTGCCCTGGGAAGTTTGGGGTTATGCAAGGATCACGAACAAGAGCGGCTATAGGAAATCAGCTTGAGTAATTACATATAGATATGTAAAGCATATATACATGTATGTCCTTACCGTGGGGACCTTGACTGCAGATTCATGGAAAACGGCCCATACGTAACAGGGAATGAATCCCTTCATGCTCATACTAACCACCCCCCCGGCCCCCACAACCGCACAATGCGAGATAGGTCCCAAGGGGACTCAGGATCCCCCAACCATGGACCCTAAACCCTATAGTCACCCTAAAGTAAATGGAATATGGCTTTGGGTGTATTTTAATACGATCCCCATATACCCTATATTCTATCTACATAAGGGGGACTATAAAGCTTAAGACATGCAAGCGCTCGATTGAGAGCATCAGTAGGCAGGGTAGACATGTAATTCTAGGGGTCAGGGTTCAGAGTTTAGGCTGGTAAGTACAGCTTGGGCCTTTCATGGTTTGGGTCACCTTTGGTTAGCTGGGAATGAGGGAATGGTATAGAAAACGGAAATTTCTATTGAACTTAGTGATTAAGAAGGAATGGAAACAAAATTGAAACGACTATAATGGTATAAAGGGACTAGGTACCTTCATTCCCAGCTAACCAAAGGTAAGCAGACCCTTAACCCTAAGCCCTAAACCTGAAACCCATTTCTGAACCCCTTGGGCAGATAACCAAAACTAACTTGGGTTATGGGTGCTGAGCGTTGAGGGGTTTAGGTCTTGTGGTACAGGAGGCTGAGGGCTTAGGCTCGTCAGTTGCTAACCCAGGATTTACGGTGTAGGGTTTGGGGTTTAGGGTTTAAGGTTTGGGGTATGGGGGTTTTGGATTTAGGGTTCAGGATTTATGGTTTAGGATTTGGGTTTCGGGTTGTTAGCTGTAATCATCACTTGAAGGGTTTAGGGCTTTAGGGTTTAGGGTTACATGGAGTTTCCCGAAATTAGGGATCCTTCTTGGGGTCCCAATAAGAAGAAGTATAGTAGATGTACCACGTGTAGACTTAAAGGGCCTGAACATTGTCTTGCCGGGGCTTGATGTCAAGGAGTATAGGTTTTGTCTCAGGGGGTCAGGCGAAATAGAGCTTGTAGATATAGCTAGATATGCCAGAATACGGACATATGGTAGATAATGGGGTTTCCTTATTATAGTGGTGACCTGGGTGAACTTTCCAAAATGTTATATGTTCAGTGCAATATCACGCCGCACGCTCTAGGACAGACCCCGGACATTTCACCCGGCGGCCTTAGTACAAACTCTTCAGCGTGAACTTGCTTTCAGACGGAAGCCTGTATCGTGATCCCTGGCCCCTGGCGCTCAGGATCCATGAAGTCCCCATACTCGGTAAGGAACTTAAGCTAAGTTATCATAATATGGGTATATAGTGAATATCAGGGATCCTCTTTATAGGAACTTAAGTTAAGTACCTTCAACAGCAACACTGTACTGTAAGCTCAAAGCCATGGGTCCAGAGCTCGATCTGGAGGATAATTCAAGATAGATTTGTTTTTCCACATAGAAGAATTCGGCTTCAACCCTAAACCCTAAACAATGTGATGTAGACACCTGATTGATAAGCCCCTTCCTTTTAAGGGCCTTAATATTGGGATTCCGATTTTAAGTCCTCCAAGGGGAGTGGGATTATTAACCACGGGTTTACACTAGTGGTTTCCATTTTTGTTTCTGTTAGAGTACTACGTCCCCATATACTTCAACAACGCCCAACCGATCTCAGCTGCCAAGGTTGGGCGCCTACTTGGCGGTTTATGAGACGAAGTAACTTCTTATCTTAATGGTCGTTAGTAGGGAGTATGACCCCTAAATAATCAATCCCTATATACTATATCCCCTTAGTCCCTACTACCCAGTCAGTAGAGCGGGGCCTATAACCCCACGGGGCCGGTTACCCCAATTATGGGGAGGGTTATACCCCAGTTTCAAGAAGTTGCCAAGTTCCAGGGATATCCAACTGCACAGGTCCCCCAAAAACAGCTTTACTTTTCTGCAAATAGGCTTAATTCAAGGGGAATTTTGGGGTGGTGGTATAGGTCGAGGCCTGGCTATCCTAGAACCTAAAACCGTCAAACCCTAAACCATGAAACCCTGAGCCAAATATACCTTAAACCCTAAGCTAGGGTTTAGGGTTTAAACCCTAAACCCTAAACCCTATAGCGCTGTGTCATTTATGTGTTTCCAGTTAGCGAGGTGTATATGGCTTGCCCAAGACGGGATGGGCCAATCATGGCCACTTGCCAACGTTAGTGTTTCTATTAAGGCTTGCTGGTGTTAAGTTTAGGGCTCCAGGATTTAAGGCTTCAAACTTTAGGGTTTTAGGGCTTAAGGTTTTAGGGTTGGGTTGCTTTTGAGTGTCGGGATTTTGTGTTCAGCGTGTCTTGGGTTTTAGGGCATTAGGGTTTAGGGTTCTTAGCGTAGTCACCTGAAGGTTTCCTCTAAATCTGTACAACAGGATTGTTGCATCTGGGTCCGTTTTGGTTTAGGGGTATCCTGGGACCAGCTGTTCAAGAATAAGTACCCCCCCACCTGAGGCCCGTTTGAGGTTACTGGGGGCCTACATCCCATGTGATATCCTGAGGCCCCGGTAGGATTCTGCACTAGCTGTGATTAATTAACCCCCTCCCCTTAATGGGGATCATAATGGAGATCCTAACATTTAGGCCCTGACAAACATGGGACATGGGAAAGCCTGGCTCTCTGAAATTTGCTCCATACGAAGAGCAGTTGTCATTATGCATAAGTGTGCCAAGGAACAGAGCAGGGGGTTTATTAATCATGGGTCTACACTTAATGGGGATTATAAAAGGGATCCTAACATTTAGGCCCTTAAAAAAGGAGGGAGTTTATGAATCATGGGTCTACATGAACCCAGCCCAAATCAGTCCTTCAAGGCCCTTGGGACCCTAAACCCCTAAACCCCTAAACCCTAAACCCTATACCCTAAACGAAGCGTTAGTGTGAAAGACGCCCCGCCGCCTGCCAAAAAACCTCGGCGCGGTTACAACGAGGTGACCCCACACCTAATATCCTAAACCCTACACGCCCCAAAACGCTAAACCCAAATCCTACAAACCCCTAAACACCCTACACCCTAAGAGTTTAGGGTTGGGAGCTCAGGCTTCAGACTCTTGAACCTTCAGCCTCTAGCCTTAGGTTGGGGGATGGCCCTAGGTTTTTGGATTGCGGGGTTCAGGCCTAACCCAGACCCATGATTAATTAGCTCCTTCCTCTTAATAGGGATTATAACAAGGATCCTAATATTACGGCCTTGAAAAGGAGGGGGGTTATTAACTATGGATCTACATCAGGGGGTGGGGTCTACCATCTAGGGTTTGGGGTTTAGGGTTTAAGGTTTAAATAGGATGACGGAAGGGTGGGTTTTCGTGGAGGCCTAGGATTTGGGGGAGATTGCCATGCTTCAGGGTTAGGGCTTTTAGGGTTTCGGAATTTAGGGTTTAGGGCTTTAGGGATTTAGGGTTCAGGGTTTAGGGTCCAACTTCGGCAGTGCTTCTGTAAAGGACCGTGCCCTGAGAAGTCAGCAGGGCCTCTAGTCCCTTTCAAGTAAGTAGAACATGGACTTCCCCAAAACTGTCGTAAGATCCCCATAAACCCCACAGTCTATCTACTTAAGGGCCACTCAGAACCCAAATCCTTTCGACACCAAGGTTTCGAGCAGAATTTCGTCTTCGGCTGCTCTTCTGCAAGGGCGGTCAAATGTAGTAAAGTTCTCAGGGATGCGCGTGTTAGAGTGCAGGGCCCACAGTCCTAAGAAACAGATGCTGTGTGAGAATTTGTGTTAGCCTGGGAGGGAGCTTCCTCAACTTTCTGTTAATGATTTGGGCACGCAAGCTGCCGCTGAGATCCGTACCTGCTTTTTTCGAAAAGACCTTAAAAAGCCAAATAGGGGACTACTATAGGGGATATTGAGGGGGATACTAGGAGTTTAGACTAGCTCATATGAGATTCCACATTAACCCTAAACCCCTTGTAGGGCCTTTCTGGGGCTCCTTGTTCGTTTCCATGACATATAAAGTGTTTTTCATGGACTGCCATGCTATTTTCGAGGAAGGCAGATGGTAGTTTTCCCAAATGGAGCACCCCCAGTTTAGGGTTTTGGGTTTAGCGTTTAGGGGTTCAGAAGCGCAATAGATGATAATCATCTACCTTCCTTGCTATCCAAACCCCCGAAAGGGTAGCCTAACTTCTGGAACCCACCCGAATCCGAGGCAACGCGAACATGAGCAAAAACTGCCACTTTGAGCCGGACGAGGTCCAATCCTTTTGCCCTTGGTGTGTGGAGCACATTGCTGCCCTCGCACCATCATCTGGGCAGTATTAATTACGGGCTGCACACAGTCCTGGTATAGATATTAACCAACTGCTACTGACTGCAGGCAGTACCCAACATAGGGATTTAGGGCGTGGATGTTAAGGGTTTGGAATTTTAGGGTGAAGGGGCTTGGAGAGGTCTCAGAGCGTCTCAGTACCATTCCTCGTGATCCGTTCCCCACGCGAGTTAGGGTTTACCCTAAGCCTCCCTACGCCGTTTGATAGGAACTGGTTTGTCTCGCAGGGCTTGTCATTGAAGTTATCTGCCGTTCGCGCTCCAGGTGAAGCGTCTAGGCGTCATTGATTTTTGTAGGGGATGCAGGTATTGATCACCATGGTAGCCCCTACATAATCCCCAACAGAACAATTAGTCTTTTCCATTCCCTTTCCCATTCATTCATTCTTTCTTTCTATCAACAACGAGCGAGTTTCGGGAAGCTCCTGAAACCCTAGTCCCTAGAGGGCAGTTCCCTAGTCCCGAATTCTTAAATGCTCAACCCTAAACCTTCCCTATAGCCTAAAGCCTACACCTTAAACCCTCCAGAATCCGTAAACCCTCAACCGGCTAAGCTTTATTATATAGAGCCATTAATGTCAGCCCTATGAACAGTTGAATAGTTTCTATGCTAGAATTATATAGAGCACCCCTAGTTCTAGGGAGCCATGTAGCATTATGCCTAAACCCTCAACCCTTAACCGTGCTGAGGCTTGGCATGGTTGTGATGATGTTGCGGGTGTCTGCTTCAGGGCGCAATGGGCGTTTAGCATCTAAGGGCTGTGGCTAGTTGCAAATCTCGAACCAACACAAGTCATTATCAAGCGGCCTGTCGCATCCTTCTAGTAACTTGAGGAAATCCAAACTGTTGCATGAAGCGCGCCAAGACCATCACTTACATCTGCGTAGGAGCTGGGGGTCATATGCGTAGCAGGGTGTGAAGCACCTGCCCAAAGAGGATGCGTTAATAAGAGCACCCACAAACGAGCCCCCGCCCCTAACGGGCTCCAATCAGCCCATAACAGTCCTTACAAGCGGTCCCTCTGCGTTTAGGCTCTATTGTCAGGCACATATGAAGCTTATGCAAAACAAGGATTGAAGGTGTTTTCTAGACCCTTTCTATTAGACCTCAAACCCTCAAGCCAGGAACCCAACCCAGAACACCCTAAACCCTAACCCTACATGGACTGCCTTTTTCGGTGTGTGCACTACAAGTAACTTTGTGTAGCGAATCCCAGGAAAGGTAGGGCAATTAGGGCCCAAGGCAGCCCCTAAACCAAACCTTAAACCCTGAACCTTGAACCTTGAACCCCAAACCCTAAACCCTGAATCCTAAGGACTCAAAACTGTAAACTCAAAACCCGAAACGCTAAATCCCAGACCCTAACCCTGACTCCGAAGGGCTCGAAAGTGTAAACCCTGAACCCTACACCCCTAACCAGCAGGTTGAGCTCTCCAAGCGGATACAGAGGCTCTGGACATCCTTCGCGAAACTGGGTTGCTGTTAAGGGACTTAAGTTAAGATACTATAAGATAGGGTTGAGGGTATAGGGTTTAGGGGGCTTAGTGTGTGGGGTATATACGGTTTAGAGGTTCGGGCTTCGGGTTTAGGGTATAGGGTTTAGGGGTTTAGGGGTTTAGGGTTGCTGCAAGAAGGAAATCCCACTACTTGATGTATACCCATATCATGGTAACTTAAATCAAGTGCCTGAACAGCAATCCAGGAAAGCAGCGCCGTCCGCCATCTGGCGACCTTTCCGAGGCATTGGATTCCAACGGAATGGGTTCCAGGCTTTAAGGTTTTTAGGGCTTAGGGTGTAGGATGTTTTGGGTTTCAGTTGTGTTGAAGGTTTAGGGTTTTAGGGTCTAAGGTGTTTAGGGTTTACGGCTTGAGGTTTTTAGGCTTTAGGGTTTAAGGTTTTAGAGTCTAGGGTTCAGGCTTGAATTTCTGGGTTTAGGGCTTGACATTTGAGGTCTAGGGTTAAAGGCTTAGGGCATGGTTCTCCCAGCCACCCAGCTTCCCATTCTACTCCCCCAAGATTTGGCTTGATTGTAGTAACTTGAGGCTGTTTGAGGGAGTTAGTTCGGGAACCTCTAGTTTAGGGCGTAGCCACGAGGCTTCGGGTGTGGCAAGTAGGGTTCAGGATGTTGGGTTTAGAGCTTCAAGTTAGTCCTGGGTCCTTTGTACTAATGTTGGAGGTTCCCTTTTTGAGGTTATTATAGGGTCATTGAAGGCTTCTGCTGGGCTTGTTAAGGTGTGGAGTTCTATGGCGATCGTAGAGAGGGTGGATTCCCCAAGCCCTTTCAAGTAGGGTTCAGGCTTCAGAGTCAACCCTTAACCCTAGAGAGTGCGTCGGAATGCAGGCCTGTGTTTTTCGGTGAAAACAATCGTTTTTTTGTTAATTATTGCTTTTTACTTGTTTCTAGAGGTCGGAAGCACAAAAAACATATACCCGGATTCTTAAACTGGGGCCTGTAGTGCGACGCGTTCTGTAACCCTAAACCCTGAACCCCTGAACCCTAGACTCTGAACCGCCATGAAGAGCTCTGAAGAGCCAGGCCTCAAACCGTTACACTGTAAAGCTTTGAAGTACTGATAGTTGAAAAGCTTGGGTGCCGAAACAGAAAAAGGAATTGATTTGCACCCCTAAATCCTAAACGATTCGGGCTTTTCATTTTTCGGGTTTTCTAGTTCGAGATCCCTTCACACACTCCCTGTTCCCTCAAGGTCGACGTACAGTACCATTGCATTCCTAGGGTTTAGGGTTTAGGGTCTAGGGCATGTCGTGCTGCTCCCAGAGCGCAAGAACACAAGTAACTCGAACAATTCTCACTGAACGCTTGAATCCAAGCATCAGTCCGCAACCGTAAGCCCGGAACCCTAAACCCTAAACCCTAAACCCCTAAACCTAATTATACCTGGACCGGCAGGCATCTCTTTTCAGGCATATACCTGACACAGCCCCAACTTCTGGATTCTAGGCAACACAGCAAGTTAAGGGTTTAGGGTAGTCAAGAGTTGGGAGCCATTAGTTAGGGGCCATCAAGGCTTGTTACTTGACACGGACTGCAAAGGCGCTAAAGCTAATGCTAAACATCCTGCACGACCTTTCTACGAGAATACCACAAGTCCCAGGGACATAAGGTACTCAGTGTCATGCAATCAGCTTTTTGGATGAACCGTAGTACGAACACATTTTGATCCCTTCCATAAGGGGTAGACCCTCAACATATTACAATTCATCTTTCTTATAGCCCGCCCAAATAAAGTGCCACCTAAATTTTCGAAAGCCCCATATGATTCTAAGGTCTTAGATCCTGTAAAACCCTAAACATTAGAGTGGTCCTTATTCGCTCGTCCGCCTGTTGCGCCCGTATGCGCAGGGCCAGAGAACTTTGCTCTCCGCCTTGACGTTGGGGACAGGCGAAGTGGGTAGTTCCCAAAATTAGAGTTTAGGGTTTGGGGGTTTAGGGTTTAGGGTTAGGGTTTGGGGTTTAAGCTTTAGGGTAAGGGTTTAAAGTTTAGGGTTTAGTGTCTAGGGTTTTTTGGTACCCCAAAATAACAGGTGCCGAAATATGATCTGTAGCCAAAGGGGCCCATAATTTTGAAAACAACCCAAGTGTTTATCGTTTTGGGGTTTCGAGATTCGGGTCTCATTGGATCTTGCAGTTTTAGGTTTGAGGTATGGGGGTTGCTGTAAAAGCTTGTGAGAAGTTCTGACGCTCTGTCTTATAAACCCCGGGTCTCCCTCGTATAATTGCAGCAGAACGTACCCAAATCTAGCCTAATTATTCATTTAGGCCCTTATGTTCCGGTGTGATGCTCTGGTTTTGACGTTGGGATACTAGAGGCTTTGCTTTAAGGATGCGTGGGGCTCAAACATGTTGAACTTGCAGCTGCGCTCCCCAAACTCGTGAAACCCCCAAGTTAGCTGCCTTTGTTGGAAGGGTCAGATGTCCATTGAATTTATTTTTTGGGTGGCTTCTCTGAGAGTTTTGCGTTAAATTGGGTGAGGGTTTGTCCTCTAACCCTACATCCGAAACCGTTTACCTACCCTCAACCCTAAAGCCTAAACCTTAAACCCTACCCTAAACCTTAAACCCTAAACCCTAAACTTAAGTAATCTCTTCTTCTGTGCTTGAGCCTCAAGTCCTACCTAGACTTTCCAACCTATGGGTCCTGGAGTTTAAGTGGTTTTGGTGTTTTAGGACTTAGGGTTTAGGGGTTTTGAGGTTAAGGGTTTTATTTTAATGTTTCAGTGTCTTGGGGTTTAAGATTTTGGGGATTAGGTTTTAGGGCTTAGCGGATTGAAGCCCCCCAAAAAGAGGGTAATCATTGATTATGGGACGGCCCTGCACGGGATTTGTTGCTTCTGCAGGGTGTCATTTTAAAATTTCCGTGTGGTATATATTTATATATGCATATATATATATATACATAGCAGCATAGCAGCTTCCTTCAGATTCATGCGCGCTTAGTTCCATTGCGGGAGGCCAGAAACGCAGATCCTACTTTGCACACCTTTCCCCAGCGCCTGGAGTCTCGAATATTATAACCCAGGAGCAATGCCCAAACACCAAACCCACCCTGTAAGTTTCGGAGCCTCCCAACCTGTAGCCTCCTGTACTGGGTTGCTCTTTAGGAGCTTAAACTACGTTACCAGAACATGGAGCTAGTGTTAATGATGGGGTTTCCATGCTATAGTAAGTTAACTTAAGTTCTTTAACAGCAACCCACTTTAGACTATGGTGTGCTATAATTAAGAGGAACACGGTCTTACTTGCTTCAAGGGGCTCATGGATCACTACTCCACCCTAAACCCTAAACCCCACGCCACCCCCTTCAACACCAGCAAGAACAGGTTTACCCCACTTTGGCAATTCGGCTCCGAGGGAAGCGCCTTGATGGCAAGTGGGTCCTTTAGGGTGATTCTAGGGGCCCTTAAGGGTACATAGAGGGTATAGAGCAGGTAAAAGAGGATCCCAGGGTTAAGGCCCAGGGTTAAGGGCCCATACTAAGGGGTCATGGTTTCAACCTTAGAAACTCCCGAAGTCCGAAACACCTATCTACTAAGGAATCTCTTTGGCAGCAAAAGGGTTGAGGGTTTAGGGTTTGGGGTTTAGCGTTTAGGGTCTGGGGCTTAACTCCCGAAATCCAAAACACCTACCGGGTGGGGACCCCAGCTTCGGAGACCATATTATGAGCTACAGTCAATATGTCCTTCATGGACATCCGTTCCTCCTGAGGGAATACATTAGGGACTTTTTAGCTATTAAAGGGACACCCATGTCCACTCCTAATGGCCGCTTGGTAAACCTAATCTTGACACTAGCTCATATAAAGATTCTAAGCAGATACCCTGACGCTTGGCCTTCGGTGAGGACCCTACACCCTAAATCCTACACGCTTTGGGACCTTCCGGAGCTTTCGTTTGTCTTAGGGCGTACTTAATTCTGGATCCCTCCTTTTACAAGAGCCAAAGTCTAAACTCCCAGCATCCCGCTTAGTAATGCCTATAGCAGTCTCCTATGTACTCCCCTTTACAGAGTTTAGACTATAGCTTATAAGAGGCCTGCTTTAGGAAAGGATTCCATAAGCCCAGTCCAGAACCGTCAAAACTTCCTAAAGCAACCCTAAACCCCAACTTGCTGGTTCTTAGCATGGAATAAGGGAACATAATCCCTATGAAATTTAAGCACTATATAGTATGTCCCCATATTCGCTAGTAAGCCCAGTAAGCTAGACCCCAAACACGCATTAGGTTTTAGGATTGAGGGTAAGACCATAAGGACCCATATCCGGGGCCCATAGCTCTAGCCTTAGAGAGTTATGGGCTTTCTGTTGCCAAGCCCTTCTTCTTAGCCCAGGGGACTCCAGGCAGGTGTCTTTCAAAAGGGCAACAATCTTTGTTTGTACGATCCTGTTTCAGATTCCATGCTCTTTCTCTGACGGAAAGCTTGATGATTTGTTGTACCTATCTATGGAGAAAATCTTCCACCACTTATTCTAGGAGTCCCAACAGGCTGCAATTCCTAGGGAGATAGGACCTAGGCTGTTGCACGATTTCTTGCATCACCAGAAGGGCTTCGAGGTTCTTAGTTCAGGAGCGCCAATATCGAACTCTGGGGCATCGGGAATTCGTTTAAGCTGGGCTCACAAAGTATAGCGGTATAGCCCCTAGCTGCGAATTCTGGTGGCTGCCTCTTAGATGATCCCATGGGTCTGGGTCGTAGACCCTCGCACGGCATTCTTCTCCGAAAAGCACGTGGGGCCCCGCACGTTTGAACAGGGCTTTCTTGTTGTTGAAGAAATTCTCAACCCCACCCCCGGAAGCAAATATTCCCAATGGGGTGGAGGTTTCCTTCGGAAGGGGCACTGTAATCCCCAAACCACCAGACCCAAAACCTTAAAACGCTAAGCCCAAAGCCCTGAACCCTAGACCCTAAACCCTAAACCGCTGTTCTTGCGGTTACCATGACTCGCCGCTGGCTGTCATTCTTACCAACATGTCTTATTGGCAGAACCCCCAGTTTCATAATCCCTTCCCCGCAATATTAAATACCCCACCTCCACCCGCCCCCTAATATCAAATATTCCCAAGATGTGGTATATTATAGTATATTGGGAAGTTTATATATTAAGGGGGTGGGGGTGTTGAATATTAGGTGGAAAGGTTTAGTGTACGTATCTAGTGCAAGTCCAAATATCTCCATTGCGGAATACTGGGACTATTGAAATATTTGTGGTTGGGTGGGTATGTCAGCCTTAGGGGGAGGGGAGTATAGAGTATTCCGAAACCCCTTGACCTACTATTTACGTAACCGGGGACTCTGGCCACTTTTTCACACCGAGAAAATCATCGCCGGGATTGAAGCCTAAATCCCCACAGACAGACCATCCAAACCTAGCCCTGAGCCCTAGAATCCTAGAACCTAAAACTTCAACGCTGCACCTAAAACCTAAACACTGAACCCTTTATAAGCCTTGTGCTACAATCCGCGCATGGAATCTCAAGGCTTGGCAAGTGGCGGAACTGTGAACTGCGACTTTTGGGACAAGATGACGCAGAGATACGGATTGGCATAGGGAGGCTTAGGGCTTATAGTCCCCCCTTAAGTAGATAGAAGATGGTTTTGGATATATTATACACAGATCCCCATATACCCCCATCTTCTATCTACTTAAGGGGGACTATCAGCTCCAAGCGGTGGAAATCTGACCCCAAAAATACAGTTGGTATGCAGTATAACCCCAAAGATACGCAAAGAAGCGCATGGCAAAGGGAGCCTTCATATGAGCTATAGTCTAAACTCCTTAAAGGGGGGATATATAGGGGATTATATAGGGGACTACTATAGGGCTTATTAAGGGGGATACTAGGAGTTTAGAAATTGGCTCATGTCATAGGGCAAGGTGTATAGCGTGACACGTTGCCATGGTTTGACTGGACACCGGCCGCGGTGAGAAAACCGGTGCAAAGACATGGATTAAGGGCTGAGGGTTTTCATATGGGTGGTTGTTGAAATGATGGTCCCGTTTATGGATCCCGAGTGTAATACGGCGCACGTAATATTTATGGTACCCAAAAAGGGACCATAATTTTGACAACCACCCATAGAGTCTTCGGCTTTGGGTTTAGGTTTTTGGCTCATTTGAGCCATAGTCTAAACTCCTTAAAGGGGGTTATATAGGGGATTATATAGGGGACTACTATAGGGGATATTAAGGGGGATACTAGGAGTTTAGACAGTGGCTCATTTGAGTTTATGAAGCCCACAGTTAAATCCGTAGTCCGGGCTTCTCCTCCAGGGCCCTGCACCCGTAAAAGCAAAATTCCTGGGCCGCTAAGAAGCAGGACGTTTAGGGTTTAGGACTTAGGGCCACCCTAAACTTTAGGGTTTTAGGGTTTAGGGTTTTAGGGTTTAGGGTTTAGGGCTTAGGGTTTGCAAGACAAGTTTCCTAAGGTGTGGAAATGTACGGCATGACAAGGCTGAGATTAGACATACAGATGTTCAGAGACCAGGTTAGGGTCACTATCCAGGAATACTGGCATAGGATGCTTCTATAGGGACCCCAGGAACTCTTAGGTTAGAGGTGTAGGATTTCAGGGCTTGGTGACTTAAGTGTTTATTCCTAAGGTTCGAAACCCTAAGCCCTAAACCGCCTTAGGAGCCCAACCCCCTGGGTAGAGACCCGAAAGGTGCAAAAACCAACCCTTGAAATCTGGGAAGCCAATACAGGAGTCGCTTTGACATTTTTTGGTACCCTTCATCCCTAATAATCCCCTCCCCCTTCTATTAAACCCTTCCACCCTCTAATATTGAATACTCCGGTCCTCCTTATAAAGCCACAAAACGTGAACTTTTCTAGAACCTGAAGCCTACTCTAGCGCACAGGGGTCTCCTTTGTTGAAACCATCTACAGGCGGGTAGCTTATGGGCGCTATTTTCATAAGGACGCGCAAGAGCCTCCATAACTTTATAGAGGGGTATGGAAGGCCTCCGGGAGACTCATCACCTGTTAACTACCCACCTGTCATGGGCTTTTCTATTGTACCCAAGTTCCTTGAGGTCTGGGTCGAAGTAAGCTATTCCCGCTGATGGAGGAAATCCTGCACCACCCTACGTGTCCTACATCCTATGTTTTGTTTTTGTGTTTGCTTCAGGGCTTGAGCGCTCTAAATTGTGCCAGATTTGCACCATCAACAATATGGATGTCCAGCTTGTTCCCCACCCTCGCAGTGGGGTTATTAGATTTTAAAGTAGATGTTGTCCTCGCCCGACTGGAAGCTGACTTTAGTGAACAACCACCAAGTATCCCTGCCTTGCAGTGCCCAACCGCAAAGTATCCCTGCAGTGCCCAACTGCAGAGTATCCCTGCAGTGTCCAACCACCAAATATCCCTGCCGGGCCCAACCGAAAAGTATCCCTGCAGTGCCCAAGCGCAGAGTGTGCCTGGAGTGCCCCACAGCAAAGTATCAATATTCTTGCAGCGCATTTGCAGTGCTGCAAGGAAGACAGTTGAGGGGGTGCAGGGAACCGTTACACTTGTTGTGCAATAATGGCTTTAGGGTGGGGATGCTCGAAGTAAATAATTTAGAGTGCAGGGTTTAGTCTGCTTGTGCCCCTGTACTTGTCCCATTCTAGCCCTACCGCAGTAACACACCGTTGTTCTGCTCACTTGGCCACTATCAATTGATTTGTTTTGTTTACACCTTCTGCCAGCACAAACCAGGAATGATGTAAGGGTAAGGGTGTTGCCCATGTCCTCAATTCGCCACGGTTTCAGTCATGGTCCCAGTCCAACCCTAAACCCTAAACCTTAAATCGTAGTTTCCATTTTCTTTGCCATTATCCATATAACCACTAAATATCTCCTATGTAACCCTCAACATGTCGGTCCTCTCTTAGGAGGGGTCCTTCTGCTAGGGAAGTTGTGGACAAGCGCCAGGGTATCAAAGTAGAGGCACTTCAACAGGAGCTTATTCATGATCCTTCATATGAGCTATAGTTTAAACTCCCCAAAGGGGGGGTTAGTATTGGGGATTATAGTGGACTATTGTTGGGGTCATTAAGTAAGGGGGATACCAGGAGTTTAGATGTTTGCTCATACGGATGCCATAAGTTCTTGCCTTGCAAGGGCAAGTACTTTGGACACTCCGAACCTAGACCTGAAACCCCAAACCCTAAACACTAAAACCCTAAAACCTAAAACCCTAAACCCCAACAATCCTCCAAACCCTTCACCCGAAGCCCTGAGCTGTGATGCCTAATCGTTTAGGGTTTAGGGTTTAGGCTCATTTGAAATTTCAGAAGCCTCCGCTTTCCCAAGCCGCACCTAGGAATCCTACGGAAAAGGCGCCAAAGTGACCTTAAGCCCTCAAGAAGCCCTCATCCCGAAGCACCCACCACCCCAAAACCCTCATCCACAACCCATCTCACACTACCCTCCCTCAAACTAAACCCCTAAACCATTTCCCTCCTAAGCGGGCAAAACTCTAAGGAAGGCTTCCTCTGGAAGTTACTAAACTCTAAACCCTATCTGGGTAGGCCCCTGGGATATTTAATATTTTCCCTAATGGCCTTAATAGGGGACCATACAAAGGGTTTTAGGGGCCAACCTAGCTATACATCCCTAAAAACCCTCATCACTTGGCTGTCTTCTGCCTGGCTGTTAGGACTTTACCTTTTTGGGCTCCCTACTTTCTATATTAAGGAGGCTAAAAGTTTAACTTTTAGGGGGGGGGGGGTCCTAAAGACAGCTAAGATCATATACCGATATCCTGCCCACGTTGAGGGTGCCAGGTTCGTTTGTGTGTGTCTGTAACTGAGGCCCTGATTGTGCCAGCCGAGTTGACGTCTTCCACGTGCCCGTCCAAAACTCAGAGCAAGGAGACCTTGAAGGATTTAGGATTTAGGATTTTGGGCTTAGGGTTTAGGATCTAGGGTTTAGGGTTTAGAAAACCTCGACCACAGTACTTACAAGGGATTCAGGTGCTTGATGCATCATCCATATCTGGACCATTGTTGCAGATAGATTGTTTTCATGCTATTGGAAAACGAATGAGTCACGTCAAGTTCGAGTTAGTCACAATTCAGTAATACCCCAATAAGGCTGTGGGGGATAAAAACAACCGCCTGTAGGTAAACTCGAGAAGCATGCCGATAGTTTGGATATTGCCCCCTAGCTAACAGTTGCATACTGCAAGCATCATGATCTGAATATCAACCCTAGTATAAATTGTCACTGGCTGGCGGCAGTACCCGATCCATAGTCGAACGCTGCCGAGTGTTTCTTGTGTAAAAAGTGTAGAGTGATCATGTAGGATTGGCAACCCCAAGCCTTGAACCCTATTTTCTATACGGTCTTTAGAAAAGTTCCATAGACCTTCATCGAGTCTTTCAGATGAATGGGCTCTGTGTTCAAGGACGAGGGTCTACCGCTCCGTGTACAAGGTTTCAACAATTTCAGCTGCAGAAGTGGGAGGTTCACCTTAAACCCTAAACACTAGACCCCAAACCCAAACCCTAAACCCTAGACCCCATTCCATAAACCCTAAACCCTAGACCCCAAACCCTAAACCCTAAACACTAGGGTTGTATTTGGGCTCCCAGCTCTAAATTATTTGGGTTCAGGGGTTAGGGTTTCGGGCTTCGTTCCTCTATAATCCCCCCTAAGTAGATAGAATACGATGTATATGGGGATCTTATTTTGGGTTTAGGGTTCGGGTTTAGGGTATATTGGGATCTTATTATACTATACCCAAAGCTATATTCTATCCACTTAGGGGGGACTATAAGCTCAAAACCATGTGGTTTCCGGGGGTTCTCGGGCCCATAGGCTTTTTGTTGAGAACGAGGTACGAAGATGGGGGTTGTCAAAACTTTGGCCTCTGTTTGGGACCTTAAGCACCGGGGGGCATATTGTACGTGGTTTAGGGTGTAGGGTAAGCGACCATACTGTTGACATCCATGGTTAAGTGGCACTGTGAAAGGCAGCTAAGCGAGATGTAGCCAGGGCTTTGCAGGGCTGTCATAAGTTTCTAAACTTTGCACGGGTTATGTGAGCTATAATCTAAACTGTCTAAACTCCCAAAACGGGGGCCATATAGGGGATTCTATAGGGAGTGTTGTAGGGGGTGCGGCTTGCTTCGTGAAGTTGAAGAAGTAAACGTAGTTCGTAGGGCTTGAAAAAACCTTGGTATAGGGACCCAGACGAAGTAGTGATTTGCAAGGGACTTCTATAGTGATCCATGCCTCCCCTTGCTTCGCAACCCTAAAACCTTACATCCCTTCACCCTATTCAAAATCCCAAACCCTTAAACCCTACAACCCTAAACCCTAACCATCAATCCTTTCGAGCAAAGTCCAGGCGTCCTCGCATCCGTGCAGATCCGGCAACAAGCTGCTGGTCAAGGAAGATGAACTTTGTCCCCGTGGATGCGCGGTTTATGGTTAGGGTTGAGGGTCCTCATACCTTGAGCATTATGCTACTATGGTATGGTTTAGGGTTTAGGGTTTAGGGTTCAGGGTTATGCAGGTTTTTTGATATTAACAGTAGCGTGCTTGGTGGTTAGACGAGGCTTGACAGAATCACTGACGTGCTATAAGACCATGTAAGCTCAAGGGAGCTCGCATCAGAGGATTTGGCGTGAAATGAATGCGTATTTAGAAGGTTTTATGATTGCAGTTGATTGTTGCAGGAAGTTCTTTCCCAAACCCGAAAATTCTCCAACCCTAAACCCTAAGTCCCAAGTTTATGATTGCAGTTGATTGTTGCGGGAAGTTCTCCCAAACCCGAAAATTCGCCAACCCTAAACCCTAAGTGCCCGAGGCTGTTCATGGCGTTATGGCTTCTTGCCGAGGGACAGCAAGTACGAATGCAGCAGCTCTACAGCACATACTGGGGGGGAGTGTTTTTGATTGGTAGACTTAGAATATCGTTGGGGTGTAGGGCTTAGGATATCGGTGCATTATATTAGCTACAAAAGGATTCAAAGTGGACAGTGTTGTTTAAGCCTGTCTTCGGTAGACTACTGTCCTTTGAAGGGATGGAATTGGGGTTCCATCTTAGTTCGGGGGTGGGGTAGGGTTTGGGCTTTAGGTTTAGAGTCTAGAGCTTACGGTAGAACATGTGGTGTTCGGAATCTTTTCTGTTTGGATCGTGAATTATCCCCTCACCCTGATACTTAACCCCTCCAGCCCAACAAACATCTCCAACATGCTGCAATTGTATATCAAAGGAAATATTGTAACATTCACTACGAAGTGGGTGGGGGGGTTGTTCTTGGGCGTTGGGAGTTTGGATATCGTCGCGAAATTTTGCCTCCGTGGGCAAGGCCCGGCCATTCGCGCTGATTGATGGTGTAAATAATAGTAGTGTTTAGTAGTAGTTACTGAAATGACATTCGTAGGACTGGTGGTAATTATGAGCAATCATACTGACAAAAGTAGTGATCATATTATTTAAGTCTGTCTCCTCTTTCTACCGCTACTCCGGATTTGTATTGCTGTTTACCACACGTTTGAGGTACAGACAGCTACAGAAAAACAACAGCCTTTGTCGGCTAAATAACGAGTGAAACACCGGCCTCGCGACAAAAGTTTATGACAAGGGGGTATCACGACAACACATACGCACGCGCACACACACACACAGAGAGACGCACACCTGTGGTCCAAGATTTTGCCATGGATTTTCGTTCCTGCATGCAGACAGTCCGGATCACAAGGCCAACGACAACAACAACTTTACAGAAAGCATCAATCTGGCCTATGGTTTGTTCACCGGTACCCTACACAACTTAGTTTGGTGTTTAACTAGGGTTTCAGGGTTTACGGTCAGCGGCATCTTTACCATCTCAGTATATCAGAAGTAGGATCCGTCAACAATAAACTTATCGCGTCAGCTTGCATTCGGGGCTCTCCCAATATTCTACGGATGTTCTTCCCGCTGTAGTTGGTGGGCCACCATGAGCGCGCCAACCAGGGCCTTAAGAATGGGCGCCACAGACACGTTTTATCGCGACATGGGATAGCATGCCAAGGCGCCATGGCGCCTCTGAGAAGCCGTTGGTCATTTCCAACAGCTCATTGGCGATGGGCTCAACTGTCTGTGCTTGCCCACCCTCCAGGCGCTGGAGGCAGGTTTTTGCCATTTGAAGCTCCGATGCTGTGTGCGTTGCCTGGCAATCTTTGAAAGAACTGGCGACCTGTTGCGCGCGGGAGCCCTCAAAACATCTCTTTGTGGGGCATCACAGATGTGGAGCCTCCAAGAGTTGTGCCGGGCTGGCACGGTGCACCTACGACCGAGATGGACCTAACTGAGTCCGGGTCCTAAACCCGAACAAGAGCAGGTTTGGGTGTTTGGGCCGCTGTGGACGGCGTGCGGAGGATGAATGCATTAGATGGCCAGCTGCGGTCAGGCAGCCTGTCGCACAGCACGACACACTCGAAGCGACTCTGTGGCATGACCATCTCTGCTTCAGTGCCATATCACAGCAAACTTTACACCCAAAAAACCACCCTAACCCCTAAACCCTAAACCCTAATCCCTTATCCCTGAACCCCTGCGACCCGACCACCCAGGGGATGGGACGCTCTGCGACAACGACTGTTGCTCCAGCCAGGGAGGCCGGCTTGGGGGTTTAGTATGGGGTTTTAGGGTTTAGGGATTAGATAATATTTACAATACAGTTATATATAGCCCTGAATAGGACCCTGAATATAGACTGTTACTGGGCGGGGGCAGTACCCAAGGTTTAGGATTACGGCTTAGGGTTGCAGACTTCCATTTCGAATTAGGGGGTCAAGTCCGAGTTCCTCGTCTGCAGACCAGTTAAAGATTGAGTGAGGTTTGGGTTTCGGATTCAAGGGGTTCAGGATCTAGGCTTTAGGCGGGGGATGGGGTTTAGGTTTTTTGGCTTAGGCTTTAGGATTCAGGGTCCAGGATTTGAAAGGGTTTAGGGCTGCGGATTGAGCAAGGTTTTGCGTTGAATAACATGTTGAGCTTCGTGTACTTGCGCCGGATAGAAGAGAAAAGTAGTCAGTGCTCTAACCATATTTCAAGTACACTATTTTGCAGCAGGGGGTTATAACAACGCGGTACTTGCAACCCAACGCCCTATAATGCTATATGGCTATATGACTGTCACGTAGTTTTGAGGGTTTGCATTAAACCAGCTGGGGTTACCAAAGTCTCCTTTTGCGAGGAAAGGAATTACAAAAGCTTACTGAATAGGTACATGTACAGGGCATATTCGGAATGGTTGCAGCCTTCAACCCCTTCTTGCCAGCTGAAGCATGATTGCAAAGAAGGGAAAGCCCATATTCGTGAAGCACCAACATCCATGACAACTCGGCAAACCCACGCTAAACCTGGAAGCCACAGCCCGACCCATAAACCTTACCTCAACCGTACGTCGTACTCTTTTGCAGGTTCCTTGAACCCCAAATCCTACAGTCCCCCTTAAGTAGATAGAATATGGGGTATATGGGGATCTTATTAGAACATACCCAAAGCCATATTCTATCTACTTACAGGGGACTATAAACCAGGCCTCTACCGTTGTCCTGCCGATCTGCCTATGATGTGCGACACTGCAGCTGGGAGAAAGACTTGTGAATGTGATGGGTCTTTTCCTGGGATGGGTTAGGGTGCAGGGGTTTAGCTGTTCAGCGGTTTAGGGGTTAGGGGTTTCGGGTTTAGGGGTTTCGGGTTTAGGGGTTAGGGGTTTCGGGTTTAGATGTCTAGGTTGCACGGTTTAGGATACACATCCAATCTGTACTGTTGAGATTGCCGCGTGGCGTCCTGTTTAAGGAGGGTCTGTATCCTTGAGAGCAAAGGTTTGTTGGCTTTGGCAATTTCTGTCTTCGGCACTCCAACCCCATCAGCCTTTTTCCCGGAGGACCTTAAGTACCTTAAGTCCTACATCACGACCCTTAAGCCTGGACCTAAATTCTAAAAACTTGCACCCCTCATCCCTGAAAGTTTCTCTAGACCATCAAGCCCTAAACCTCTAAATTTTAAACCCTAAACCCCAAAACCCTAAAACCCTTACCCTAAACCCCTCAAGGAAACCTCCGGTGCATATGTCTGTGCTACAGAATGCACTTTGAGTGGATATGGAGGAGCAAGAAAGTGCCAGGCCTGATGTCCAAGGTTTGGGAGTTGAACATTTGGGGTTTCACGGCCTAGCAGAACATGCGCGTGGGACTCCATATGCTAGGACTTGAGTGCGGGGCTCAGGGCTTAAGATATGGACTTGGGAATGTACAGCTTAGGATTTGGGGTCCAGCGGATTTCATCGGGCTTTTGTTCACCCGCGTCGAGCTCCCTAAGTTCAGGCTCACATTTCAACACGCATCCCTGCAGAAGTCTCCTCCATGTAACTATAAGCTAAACTTCTTGAAGAGGGGTCATAGGAGCGCATTCTAAGGGTTATAGTCCCCCTTAAGTAGATAGAATATTGCTTTGGGTATATTGTAATACGATCCCCATGAACCCCTCATTTTCATCTACTTAAAAGCAAACTTCAGGACAAGTCTACCTAATTAATATGCAGAAGGCTTTGTGAGCTTTTTCTTGTACTCCCGAAAAAGAAGTACTGTAGACGCCTGAATTAAGTATCAACAGCTTTCCTCTAAGACTCTACAATCCCCATATCACTCTACTCCAATAGGCCCTACACTGGCGGGGGTATGAGATCATGACAAAATCTTGGAAAACCGATCTTGTTGATCAGTGAGCAGGAAGTATCAGCTGGAACAACTACAAGCGTTAGGCTGAAAAGTGGAGCATGAAGTATTTCTGAACAAGCTCTAGGATCTGAGTAGATGTTGGATACTGCCTCCTCACAGTAGCTGTTGCACAGCACGCAGCACATGAATATTCAGAATATATGACGTCGTTCATACTGTTTCCGGGTGCCAGGGCCGATTTTGGACCTTGCCTTCGTACATTAAGCAACTCAACTTGCTGCTGCAATGTCACTGGAGGCTTCATAGAGCCCTTAAGCTATCGGTGGATGGGGGCAGCACAAAGAATGAAGTAAATGTAGTCAGAAGTGCATCACCCCTAAATAACGAAAAGCCCAAAATGGCGGACTCTACTGGTTTAATCCGTACTTCTAGATCTTAACCCTTGCGCCACAAACCTAAAACTGACCGTACACTTAAACGCCATGCAGGAGGACCTATTTGGCACAGCTGGATCCATAAACCTTCAGCCTTCAGCCTTACATTCCGCACATACGTTTTGCGGGTTGAGCCCCAGATTTAAATCTTCGCCCTCAAATGTAAACCCTACACCTGAAGACCAAAGCTGTGAGCCAGAAACCGATCGTCTCCAAAAGAGTCATGTAATTAGGCGCCCCGAATATTTGGGAAGGCTAGCGCCCTAGAGCCCTGGACCACCTGGGGTAAACGTCTATTCTAGTTTGCAGGCGTCTACAGATTCTTCTGGCTGCCTCCCCACAACTAGCATAGAAGCCAAACAGGCAACCTACAAAGACCATTGTTCTTCAACCATTCAGGCCTCTACATTTCGATCCCTATAAGCTCATACATAAACCCATGTTTAAGTCCATTTTCCATTCGGGGCAGTAAAAAATCCTGCGCCCCTTGGTTTAGTCCTGGCAGCTCCCTCAAGTTATCGCCGTTTCATGGAAAGCTTTCAGAGATAACCAAGGAAAATTACCAATAAAGGCAGTTCCTTAAGTGGTTCGATCAGATTGCTTGTCCATTGTGATGATTTAAACCGATAACGCTACCGATCACCTACCGATAACATTTTTGAGAATTTGAGACCCCTGGGCAGCCCATGCCAAGGCTGTACAGTCAAGCACTACCAGCCTAGTGCAACAGCTCACTATGGTAGCATGTGCTGAACCTCTTGGATATTAGTCCTTGAACGGCCAAGCCCCGGTCAGAGGCAGTGTGTGCCGATAACATTGTGTTCAGGAAACCTACGGGCTTTTAAACCTCCCAAAGTTGCAAAAGGGGCCTATATGGGCTTCCATGCTGCCATGTTAGTCGGGGTGAGGAGGGCTTGCGGGGGTTCCCAGGAAGAGCAAAGCTTAGTGGCGCGTGGGGCTTTGTCACCTGTCACCAGCTCTAGAAGTTGAACTTTGTGTGTGGTATGAAGGGCAGATGAGGAAATCTTCCCAAAGCAAACACTTATGGAGAAAGAGTGTCTCAAAATCTTGGCGTGCAGGATCTAGGGTTTAAGGGGGGTTGGGGTTCGGGTGTATTGTTTGAAAGGTTCCTTCTCCTTGTCAGCACTCGATCCTATGGAGGCGTATCCGGGTCAGAGCAGCGACATCGCGTAAACCCCTAAGCCCGAAACCCCTAAACCCTGGAACCCCTGCTGTAACCCTCCTAAAATCTAAAAGGCTAAACCCTTAACGCCAAACCCGATTTCAGACGTGACCTAGACCCTAAGCCCTTAGCACTGAAGGCAAGGGATCCCCTCCACTGTTAATTAGTAAAAACTCCCACTACCATAATATTCAATACTCCCCTGGGTAGGCCCTGGGACATTTAGTATTTTCCCTAATGGTTTATATAGGGGACCATATATACTAATAAAATTCAATTGGTTTTAGGGGCCAACCTAGTCCCAATACATTAGAACCTACCACAACAGGAAAATTGAAAGTGGGGTGGTCGGCATGTTTTTCGTACTAGGAAGTGGCTACTCCAGAAGCTCCACCCTAAACCTCCAGCGAGAGGCAACGGACACGACTGGGTCAACTTGCTTCGCGTCAGGCGATTGCCTCCTTCTTGGGGGCGCTCAGCAAGTCAATGGGTTGCCGGGGCTATGTACCGTCATTTTCCTGAGTACGTGACTCCAATATAGACCCCAGAATATTATACTCCGTACTGCAAGAACCCAAGAGGTACCCAAAATTTTGGGTAGCACCCATATGGACCTACTTGGTTTCAAGATGAGTTGGGGGTCCGTTTTGGGAGTCACTGGGTTCCTCTTTATGAGGGCTATGGGCTGTTGTAGTTCTGGGCATGTAAGTAGGAGGGCCTTCATTCTGAAAAAGTATCCATATATGTTTAAGGCTTCGTTCGGGTCTTTGGAGGAAGGCACAAGACTTTCTACACAGGATCCCCGTTTCTTTGGCGTCTTCTCAGCGGGTACACTCCCCCGAAGCTGTAAATGGCACGCCCTGACATAAGCCACTGTCCCGGCTCTGAACTCTAAACCCTAAACTAGACCCTAAGCCCT
>CAJNIZ010043595.1:29569-55366 GCA_905231905.1 Symbiodinium pilosum | reverse complement strand
TGCTTTGCTTGGGCTTGGGCGAACCAATGGTTTTGCGCGTATTATTACAGCTGCTATCACGGTGCCCTTGCAATTAAGAGTACGGGTAATTTGACTACCCGTCGTTTTCATATTCTTTTTCTTCTGAAGATTACAGGGATCACTGTTACTAGTACTGTTACTGTTGGTAGGCGGTTCTTTTTGTGAATCAGTAGATCCTAGCTGAACATCCCGTAGGACACCTGTGAGACATCCCATTTATTTACCCGGAATCCTGATCCCGAGCCTGAACACTTTGACCTCAGTCGCCTCAGTCCCTCTAATGTAGGGGTCTAATAGAGAGTTACCAACATTATGGCCTCAGTTTTCTTTTTTTGTTTAAGGTACAGGGGCACAGACCCCGAAACATTTTTGGAACTTGTGTCGTGTAGGTTTCTGCGCTTCGCTCAGACCTCAACCCTAGGGTTTAAGGATTCGGGTTGAGGGTTTAGGGCCTAAGGACACACCTAGTTTGAGAACCCAACTGCAGTAGGCATTCGCCCGGCTCCGTAGCCGCGATCCGGCCGACCAGGCAGTTGGGTTGCTTTTCTTTGTCAGTTCTGCAGGCAATTTCATTTTTCTTGCTGGCTTAGGACGTATGGTTCTCAATTGTTCATGACTCGAGAATTTGTGTTTCGTTTGAACCCTAGTTTTGACATATTCCTCCAACAACTATGTCAGGATTCTCGCAAAGCCCTGCGAGTTCCCCACGTGCTGCTGCCCAAGCCTGACTTCCAGTTGCCAAGACCCAACCCATGACCTGCATCCTAAGCTGTTTAGGGTTTCGGGTAGCCTTCAACCCTCAACCCAAACTCAAACCCTAAACTCTAAACCCTAAACCCTAAATCCAAACCCACTTGCACCAACAAACCCTATCAACCGCACCCCCTACACGTCTGACAACCCTACTGCCCCTAGACACGAAGCCCCACCCTCAGATCGAACGACATTAAAAGTGTTTTCTATTTTGATGGTTGTTGTTACTATATTCTTGCTAATACCTTTGTATTCTTGCTATTAGTGCCATCACGACTTTTAGAGTTACTATTTCTAGTTCTTGTGCTGCTGCCTCCGACTGCTTCCAATAACAAGAATACTTATTGCACTCCTAGCAAGTATAACCATGGTGAGATTAAGCCTCCTGCGGCTGCTGCTGCAGCAGCAGCAACGACCTGAAGTATTGGGTCTCCGCACAGGCATGCTTTGAAGAGCTCGCAGAAGAGGCGTCAAGGAAGTCCGCGACGATGACGTTCGCCGAAGTACGGCTCTTAGTTTATTTGGCAAGTTCCCTCAATACCCTATATAGCCCCCAATATACGATAATTCTTTTTATAGAGACCCCTAAAAGGGTGCCGCTAATTTTGGGAAACTCCCATCTACAGCCATATTCCTCAGTTAAGGGGTAAGCATGATTCAAAAGTGGAGGATCAAGCGGAGAAGAACATGGGGAATCCATGGAGACTAGAATTCCGTGCGGTTTGGGTCCTAGGGCTAGGTAAGGAAAATCCCAGGAACCAGGTAGAATGCCATAGTTTCTGGTCGTCGCCGTTTTAGACATTACCGGCGCATTTGCGTTGGAATATGCCAACCTAGGGATTAAATGGTGTAGGCTCGGGTCTAGAGGTTTGGGGTTTAATGTTTTACGCCTGGAGCATTAATCGCCATGGTACCCTACACACTAAACCCTAAGCCCCTAAACCCTAAACCCTGGGTTTGGGCGTTTAGGTTTGAGGATTAGGGTTGGGAGTTCTCCATAGTGTGTTTTATACAGAATGATTACCAGAGACCCCAGATAATCTTCATGGGTCTCCATAAAAGGTATCCCTAACCCTCCAAGGCCCCAAATAATAGGGTCCCTTTAAAGGGGTTATAGGGGGATGTATAGGGATATATGGGAACTATATCAGGGTCCAAGGACCCAAATAACAGGGTTTGAGGGCCCAAAGACCATGGACCCTTAGGGTAAACTCTAAGTTCTTCATTAGCAACTCACGTTCAGGGCCTGGATTCATGGCTTACAGGATAAGATCCTGGCTGCTAATATGTTGATTTGTGTATCTGGGGGGTCATGAAATCAGGGGTACTTTTTTGGGGATCCCCATAAAAGGGAAATAATATTCTGGTGTCTATATTCAGATACCCTCATTTAGGGAAACCACCTTATGTGAGCATGGTCAAAAATGCATTCCGTACGGTGTAAGGACGTATTACATCATCAAAAGGAGCGCTTCTTTCGACAACCATTCTTACATGCTAATGTACAAACATGTATAAACACATTATGTACCTATGGGAGTGTTTTGCTGAAATGGATAGGCGTATGTGTGTATGTATATTGTGCCCAAAGATACCTCTTGCAAAGTCTCCGATAAAGACCGCGCCGCTCTTTTGAGAAACGCCAGATACATACATATATTCATGTATAGGACACACGGTCTTAAGCAGTTAGAATTTTGGCTTTGCTGCATGTTGTACTGTAGCTGTATAAGGGCCACACGGGAATATAGCTGGTCACTGCGATGCATATGGGGGTCTCCCAAAAACAGGGGTACCATTTTTGGGGGGTCCCTATACTGACGACTATAATATGTTGTGGTCTATATTGGGCCCCCCCTATCGAGGGAAGCTACCATCTGTACGTATATACACTTGTGTGTAGGGGGGGGGGGACTTTCTAGTAGGATTTGTGGAAAGCCCTGTTGATTTTGAATGCCACGGAGTTTTGGGTGTAGCCTGTAGCATGTAATGTGGAAGCCAAGAAGTGCCAATATGGTTCTCCCATCTTCCTCACAGAGAGATAGTCTTATCCGCTCCAAAGCCCCATGGTGATGAATACGCCCATGCGTTAACAGGGTCTAGTGTTTATCAACCTGAGTAGTGGGAGCTCCACGCGCCTCAAAACGCCAGTCCTTAAACTGTACATGCTCGGCACGAGCCGAACCCCTAAGTTAGCCTCGAACCTTTGCTGGCCCTATACCCTCAGACGTTTGGCATGAGTCCCTTAAGTTACTGGTTCTTAGCAGGGGATAAGGGAATAGAATTCCTATACAATCCCTACCCAGTTACCTAAATAATGAGAACTGGGTTCTATATATCCTATAGTCACATAGCCCAGTAACCTACTATTCAGGTGACTGGGAGCCCTGGGGTAATATATCCCCTGAACCCTAAACCCTAAACCCTTTTTTTCCTACCGACTCCCAGCAAGTGAAATCGGCAAATAGGTCGCGCCAATCGCCTGGGCTTCAGCCTCGCTTCGACTTTCTTCCGTGAGGATCTCAGACTGCCATGTTCAGGGTTTAGGGATTTAGGGTTTACAAAAATGGGGTTTGAGGTTTTTGGATTTGCAGTTTTAGTTTTTCAGGTGCATAGCCATGCATGAGTAGATAGCATGGAAGTTGAAATGAGGTCTTGCAGAAGACACACATTTTGAGTTCCTCAGGTAAGTTTAGAAGCTATGCCACCTTGCCTGGGCTCGGTAAACATGACCTGGGACTTTTGCTCGATCCATTGACGGATGAAAACCTTTTGGAGGGCGGCATCTGCGGATTCGATCTTCATCATGGTGACTCGAAGCTTTAAGGCGCAGCGCCTAAACCCTAAACCCTTGTACCCTAAACCCTATACCCTAACCCCGAACCCCCTAAACCCTAACCCTAGCCCCTAAACCCATAGTCATCCTCAGGGTTCAGGGTTCAGGGTTTAGGGTTTAGGTTTCAGGGTTTAAGACTCGGGGCGTAGGATTTGGAATCTTGAAGCTGGTAGAATTACGAGCTCATAGAAGGAGATGCAGGGATTGTAACCCACAGGGTCCCAGTACCCAATAATCAGGTCCGCTTTGAAAGGGGTCCGTGGGGACCTCGTCACTGAGGGCCCAAGTTGGTACGGAGGTGGGCACAGAGATCATAGACGGTATCAATGCCGAGATCGAGCTGGCGAGCTATTTCACGGAGGAGGTGAAGGATATCAAGCGTGATGAGCGGCGGACTACGCTGCGTCGATTCATGGTGGAGCCCAATGTTTCGAACTACGTGGCATACTGGTACCCCGCTTTGAGCGGTGAGACGATGGGCCGCCTGGCTGTCATCACTATGCCGCTGCACGTCAGTGTGAGCCAACTTTCTAGTGATTGACTTGGGGAGCCTTATAGCTCTTCAGCCCTTCTTGCTTTTGTGGTATGCTCTTTTTCGGATGGCAGGGAGTGGCTCCAAGGTGAGCGGGAACTCTGCAGCACTCAGAGCTGAGAATCTGTCAACTTGGTAGTTGAAAGGGGATCTATAAGGATACATGGGGGTTTAAGGTTTAAGGTCCAAGTACTCAATAATTAGGTACCTGGGTTTGGGGTAATATGGATTTTAGCATAGGTTTTGGGGTGAGTATCTGATTATTTGGCACTTGGACCCTCAAGGGTCAAGGGAAGGACATGGAAGGTGTAGGTGAACAGCACCTCAAGCTAACAACTCCAAATAGCCCAATGTTGGTAATATCTTTGGACCCAATGTAGGTATTATTTATAGACTTGGAGCCCCAGGGTATGGATTGGAGATTGAAATTCGTAAATGGAAACCGCGCTAATAAAGGAGCTTCGTGTGGACTATGTACTGCCAAAGCGTAAAGACGAACTAAGGAAACCAATGCCCCTCCCTGAGAAGCCTGATGTACATATGTCAGTATCAAGATTGACCCAAAGCCCAAGCCCTGTTCTAATCGTTCAGGCCCCTACATGCGTCCGCCTTAGACCCCGTCCCCTTACTGAAGGTATCGAGGGCCTTTGGGACCCTTACGGATACAGGGTTTATGAAGGGATTATTTGAGTCCAGTATGATTTTGAAAACTCTCCATGTGGCAACGTTGTTTTTTTTTTTTTTACAGGCTTCTTATGTTCTTGATTTTGCGGGCGATGTAGGGGCCCCTAAGCCCTACACCCTAAACCTTTTATGCAGTTTCAGGGTTCATGTACTTTTACAATGAAAACTTGGGTCCCGCAGGGTTCTGTAGACTATGTTCCAACCCATCCCCAGCCTTTTGGGTGGCGCCTGGGGTTTAGGGTTTCGGGCTTAGCCTCATATTAGCCCCTGAAGTTCCCCATAAATGCTAAAAAATCTAATGAACAGCCAGCTTGGTTTTTGCTACGGGTCTTCGTACGTTCTGGGCCCACCAGAGTTAAGGCAGCATTGGGCTGCTACAGAATGTGAAGGCTTATTGAAGATTATATAGGATTATATAGGGTTTGTATTTGGGTTATATAGGGGTAATGGAAAAGAAAATGGAAGCTACTGTTTAGGGATAGGGTTTAGTTAGGATTTTGGGTTTAGTTCGTGTGGGGGTCATATAAGGGGTGCACGGTAGTCCTTTGAATTTTGATGTTGTAGGCCTCTGCTTCACCGCCCGACAGATTGCCGGTTAGGGCTCCATGTGGGTTTCGGGGTCATCGAGTCCCAGGTTTGAAGCTTAGGGTGCGCGCTCTTCGTGCTTAAGGGTATGCAATATCCTTCCTTACAAGCTTCATCCTGGGTGCAGATTCTCCAGATGTCCAAGGGTGTGTAGGACAGAGAGCATTTTGCTGTTCTGAGGAAAGATTCAGTCGGCTTGTTGAGCGGCTGAAGTGGTTTTGAGATCTTTTTCCAGGCTTTAGAGTTGCAAGTGCATGTTGGATGATTACAGGGGGTTGGCTTGGGAGTTGCGCCGGTTTCCTTTCACTTGCTGCTGGGAGGGGCACATCCTGAAAGATCCAGCTAAGGGGACCAAGGTCAAAACTATGGGTTTGAGGTTGACGTGCCGCGCTGCAGCTTCTGCTGTGGCAACCCGTGCAGCTTTCATGCGCCGCCGCAGCGCTGCCATCACGCCGTGCGAGGGGACTGTGACATGCGCAGGCGTGGTTGCTTCAAACTTAGAAAATCGGCTGACGATTACGAGCTCAGCAACTGTCAAAGACATCCCTCGGCGCGAATGCGGGAGGAGCAGGACGCTCTCAACTCGGGCAGCGACAGAGGCGTGCGCGCTTCTGAGGGGAACCGGTTTGCAGCTAAGTATGCTGATCTTTGACGCAGGAATGGGGACAGCGGCCAGAGCCACCAACGCTGCATCACTGGACTTCCGTTTCTACAAGGTTGTAAAAACGCATGCCGTTACGCGAGACCATGATCCCCGGTTTGCTCGAAAGCTGGTTTAAGGGGGTGCCGCAGGGCTCCAACTTGGACAAATGAAGCTCCAATGACGTTAATAATGGTGAAGGCAAACATCAGCGGCATTGGATTTCTGTGTTCTACTCCTTTTCCAGGTTTCCTTGCTTCCTGCGCATGCGTTTGGCCAGGCATCATGGGGTTCAGGAGGATTGGATGCTGGCCTCACGGTAGCCGGTAGCCATACTGCTATTTGTCACTCTGACTTTCTGATGTTTTTGGACATGAAAACTTAGTGACTTAGTGAATTTGCTGGTTCATGATGGTGTGATGCAGGCTCCTTAGGTTCTAATGGCGTCTGTGAGACACTCCCCCGCCCGCTGTCACCCCAGTTCCAGAGTGGGTTTCGATGCTGTTCCTTGGGTTTATGCCACATGCGCTTCCCGCCCTCGCATTTAGGGCGTTGGATGCTTTCGTGGCATCTGGAAGTTGCCCATGCCAAACAGGAGCAATTCTCTTGTTTTCCAACGCATGCAACAATTCCCAACTACTCATTTGGTTCTTGTTGTTAGGAATGAATCTTCAGCACATGCAAAATTCGCAACTAATTACACGTCTCTAAACGCAAATGGAGCCGCGGAAGGGCCTTTTCTGCACGGCTGCCCATTTGAAGGAACTTGTGAGGTTTATTATGAACTTGCGTGATTGTTCGCTGAGAACATGAAGCTACTAGCCAAAGTGAGAGGTCCATGGAATTCCCTCAGGCATGCTGGGAAGTCCTTTGCTAGGAATGCATCAACCCCCTCCTTGAGAGAAGCTTGATGTCAAATCCTCTACATAAACTTCAGAAGACGCCAGATCACTCAATGCAGCCAAGGACGAAAGGGCGTTTTCAAATTTGTCAGTCTATTCACCGCCGGAAGTAAGTAGGTAGAGCTTCTCAACTTCAAGCCCTGAACACAACGTATCCTAACACCTATCAGAACAACACCCAAAGAACACACTGGAAAAACACAACAGGGTCGTCAGAAATGTGCTTGCGGCTAGGGGTTCATCATCGAATAAGTAGATCATTCCAACCATCCACAGCGATCGACCGTGTGAACCTGCTTGGAGGTCGCAACTCCGTTTGGGCTTGACAGAAACTCCTTGCCTTTGAATCAGATTCCGGGTAACTCAGCATGACCCCCACCAATAGAGATACGATCATGATGCGTGGTTTGCATGACTTTGCTTTGCCATTTGTCTCATGCAAGTGACCGGTCTATTCTAATAGCAAGGGCGATACAACAGCCCAACGTGGGCTTCTGCTTGCAGTGATTTCAGATGGGGTTGAAAAGTAACCCCGCGACAGAGGAGTATGTGTGGGTGCGCCGCGGTTAACAAAGTGTAGGTTTTGCTCAGGTAACGATAGGCGCAAATATCGATAACGGAACGATACTATGAGAGCTTTACAGTTGCATTTCAACATTGATTATGACAAGTTTTGAACTTCTTTCATGAACCCAAGCTGTTTTAGGTTAGCTTGTTTAACATCAAGTTTTGCGGGGCCGAATTGAGCCGTTCTTGATGGGAAGTTTCATAAAGTCACGAAGTCTTCTCTGGTTTTGAAGGAATACTTTTGAGCATGAAGGTGGCAAACTAGTCTGAGGTGTCTGAGGCTTCAAAGCCGGGAATTTGGTGGATGGCAATTGAAAACCTCAAAACCTTGTAGATTACAAATGCTTTCTGGCGTTTCCGCATTTCAAAAACCACAGCTGGAATGTTTGCACGCTGGTGCCTTGCCGAGCTTCGTCCAGCATTCATTTCTGAGCGCTCACCCAACATCCGGTACCTCGGTTGCAGCTGAACAATTTTTTGCTATGGCTGCAGCTGAAATCGTGCAAAACACCATGTTGTTAAAACTACTGCCAAGCTACTACTTTTTGAAATCACCTGCTTTGCTGTTTTATGAAATCACGAAGAGCCGGACCCTTTTGGATATATTTGTTGGGGTAAATTCTTTAAGCGCAAAAATTCAGATTTGGGCTTAGGCTACATTTTTAAGCCCTTCCGCTTGACGGTGAAAATACGGAGCTGCTTTGGTAGGATTTCCTGGGTGCCTTCTTTAATGTCCAAGAAGTTTCCAGGCCCTGCGTGTATTCGTCACAGCCATTGTGCTTGAACACTTCCAAGCTCGGATCTCTAGACTCAACAGCTCCAGAATAAAGAGGTCCTCCGTAGATACTTGAATACTTTGGGCCGGCCACCGTCTTGCGGTCAGTAGGGCCTTGGAAAGTGTCGCAACTTTAACTGGCATTGGTTGTGTTTGTTGATCTGCTAAATTCCGGCGATTCCGCGGCTCTTTGCGTTATAGACTCATGTTGGGGCTTATGCGATAGATGGATGAAACGCAACACGGCTTGAGAATTGTTTAGGTCCAGCAATTGAGGGAAGCACCCCAAACCTTCTTAGCTAAGTCAAGTCACCCAGTGGGCTGAGCGTACATTCTCCATTGGTTTGCATTTACCCAAAACAAAGCACAAAAGTGTCTCAATTGTGTTGCGCATGCTTGGCCTAGAAGCCCAATGACTGTACTGGCCTCCATAGTTGCGTATTTATTACTCATGACTCATGACCCAAGATGCACCACCTTGGCATTTTAGCTTCTATTGCACCAGGTCCGGCTATTGCCTTCCCTCAGCGAGAGGGTTTGTGAGCTTCTGATGAGGCAAGGCTGGGGCATGTGCAAAGAATACGGATATGCTTCTGAAGAATCATGTGTACAATCTAGAATGGGACATGTTTCTCGGACAGCTCATGGATAGCCGGTAGTTTTGTTACAATTACAACAAACCGCCAAGTACAAGGGACAGCGGCTTGCCTCTTTTGATGTTTTTGGGGGAGCGCGTGTCAAAGGATTTCTTGAGACGGGACGGCTTGCTTGGTTGCACGGCACTTAGACACTGAGTGTTGGTTTGCGTGTGCATTTTGTGGGGGCATGTCTAATTTAGCAGGTAACCAAACACAATGTTGCGGTTTTCGCTCACGGAATGCTTCGATTTGTTTCAACATGATGGTTATCAAATCAGCTAGGTCGCGTAAATCATTTCTGCAAGTACTATGTTATTATGTGCCAGCTGAAAATGTATAGACACCATGCATGGACCTTCGAATCCAACACCCTTTTGGTGTTGGTATGTGTATGTGGTGAGTGGTTTTTGGCGGAACCCCACAAAAGACTACGGAGGAAACTTCTGGTCATAGGGAGCTACTTCTTCACATAACTGAGGTCTTAGAAATTCGCAGCGGGAGTAACTAAAGGGAGGAACAAATTGGTTCATGTATATGTGTATACGCACGGTTGAAATCACATGTGTATGCATATGTACATGCAGAGATCAGGGTCGTGGCGCCACTACGTAATGTTCCAACATAACAGCTGCTTACTTGCGATCTGGGCTGCTGTACTCATCGCCGAAGACGCAGTCATTCGTTGTGAGTGTTTGTAATGGGCTCAAAACAGGGTTTCGCATGTCCATGCCGGAGCATTGAAAGGGGGCCTTCGTTCGATAAACTCCATGAGTTTTCAATTTCAAGAGTATTAACGCAACCACTGTGCCAGGCAAAACAGGCATGGTCTTGATGCTGATTTTGTTTAGCGCATGACAGGTTTGTTTTGGGATTGTTGAGCGGGCGTTTGCTTCGCAAACCTTAAGCTTTGAGCCCCACTACTAGGGATGTCCGGAAAATGGCTGTTAATTTTCGTTATTTATCAACCCGACGAAACTCATCAAACAGCCAAAAGTACCTTGATTGAGTATTACAGGCCAGATAGAGATTGCTCCGTCGTGCAGCATGTAGCCTGCGCACGACCCTGAAAGGCACCTTTACAACACTAGCGACAGACCTTGCCCGTTGAACATATCAAACACCCTGAGGCTTGATTTCCGCAACCCGAAATCGTTTTAACCCGCAACACCACTAAAACAAAAAGATGAAGTTCCGAAGCCCAAGGATACAGAAGCTATAGCACCCTTGAAGCCTAACCACGGCATATTCCGATGAGCCAAAACCACCCTGCTAAACCCGCCAACCTCTTAACCCTCAGCTTGCATTAGTTTCAGCATAAAGCTAAAATGCCTACACCCAACCCCTACACCCCAAGACCACCACCCTGAATACCAATCCCTAGGCCCTGAATCAGCAAGGTCCTCGGCCATAAGCCCCTACACACGCTTGAGGGGCCCTATAATACGGATTATGGTATTTTGGGGTCTATCTTAGGATCCCTTTATCTAGGGAAACCACCAAACCCCGGAAGGCTAGAAGGCCACCCTTCCCAGACCCTAGGCGTCCACGTACTGAATAACTGGGTGCCTTTCAAATGAAAAAAGACTGTAGAATTTGCGGTTTACGGTCTAGGGTCTATGTCTATGTATTGAATTGTTGGGTACTTGGTATTTGGGCAATTGTTGTACAGTTTTTGGCTAAGTATACGATGATTAGGTACTTGGACCCTTAAGGAACCCTAAGCCCACCAAATTCCTCAAGGCTAAGCTCCTCAACGCTATGCCTCTAAGCCCCTACAACCTGCCAGGACCCCCGAAGCAAATAGAAGAATGCCCCAAAACCTTAGACACTTAGCTCAAAAGGCAATTACTTTACATACTTTGGGGGTTCCAGGTATGACCTTTCACCCTTTCCCCTAGCTTGGGGTACCAGGCTTAGGTACATCCTTTTGAAGCCAGGCGGAAATTGGACCCAAAGCCTGGGCCCGAACCAGCGGATGTTGCCGGGGCGATTGTAGGCAGTGTAGGGTTTAGGATTTAATGTTTGGGGTTTAGGGTTCAGGGTCATACCTAGCACCCCAAAGTATGGGGAAAAAACATGCCTTTTGTGCTATTGCTTAGGGTTCTGGGACATTCTTCTACCTACTTTGGGGGTCTAGGTATGTGTGTGTGTACACACACACACATGTTAGTACGTTTTGCGATGCTTATGTCTACTTCCTTCCGCTTTAATGAATCCCCCTCACAATAACGACTTTTCCCAGAAACTACTTGTAGAGGGGGCCAATTGGGACCCCCATAGTGCTGAATTATTACAGGACTCCCGAGGACCTAACGAGGCTACAAGCAGGAATCTGCACTATGTCCTGGGACATGTTTGTTTGTTTATGTGGTTCCTTGTACAGGAGTCTTTACAAAGACAAAATGTAAGTCGAATTGAATTGTGGATCCCCTTGATTTCCCAGGTTTACGGGAAAACCAAAGGAAACATAGGTTGGATTACTGATTTACTTCGTGTTCTAGGTTTTCTGGGCGTTGCAAGGGCTTTTTGAAAATATTTTGTAGGGCAACAGAACCGAACGGAAATCTTGTTAAATTGCGGATTTCCTGCATTATCTAAATTCTATAATACTTTTTTAGAAAGTGTTACACACAGGAATGCTAATATTGCATAGGGATTATGTAGGGAGTATATTCCCTTATTCCCTACTGACAACCAGTACGTGAAGTGTTCAGAGGTTGGAGTTTATATAGGAGTTTGGGGCAGGTCTAGTGTTTTGGGGGTGTCTGGAAACACTAAACCATAAACCTCAAACCCTAAAACCCTAGACCCTAAACCCCTACACCCTATACCTTGAACCTTTAGGGTGTAGGGTCTAGGGTCATGCTTGGTCTGTTGGAATGAATGGCACTGAGAGCACTTACCCTGAAGGTCCAACTTCTTAATGATCATACATTTACCCAAAACCTGTACTAGAATTACTATTACCCCAATACCAAGTACCCAAACCTGCAGCACATGGACCTTGGGTTCAGCGTTTCAGAAACTACTGCAGAGCTGGTCTGCATGGCAAGACATGATTCTAACTTTGGGGACACACTCCCCCCCCGGCACTACACCCGCTGGCAATCATGGTTCTGGCAGTTGCCGCTGAATGCCGCAGGGGTAAGACTCGCCCACTTCTTGTCCAAGCAGGGGACCTTGGGCTACCCAGCCCCCAAGATGTGGCCCGGTGGCTATATGTCACTTTTATAACTTAGAAGGTCTTTATTACATACATGGGTTGGGGTTGATTGCCCGAATTCCTTGCCATTGAAAACTGGCAGTGTTTGGGGTTTGCTTTCTACGGCTTCTCGAGTCCCTTTCCCCACCCCTAAGCTGAGTTGCTGCAGCATGAGAAGCTCTTGAGTGGCTGCGAGACCGAGTCTGACTTTGATAGCAAGCTCGCATACTGAAACCATTGCACAAGCAGCGACAATGAGCTTTAGGTGCGCAGGAATGCTCTACATGCAGGTTTTGCAGCCGTCTGGGGATGATTGCAAATTGTTCATGTCCTCTGCCGAGGGCATCATGTACATCCCACGATCCTGGAGTGCTGTGCGTCGCGGTGGGCTTCTTGTTCAACGGACAGGGCCCAGCATGGGGTGTGTGATCTTAAGTATCTTCCACCTTGTGAGTTTTTCCCCTCCCTTTTTTTTCTTAGGTCATGCAGATGTTTTAGTAGTAGCCGCAGGTTACTCTTGTACATACAATTTACCTCTACATATCTGCAAGATGTGCACTAAGGTCATTCTGAATGGTAAGATACCTAGATTGGCCCTCGCTATTGATCCTTGCCCACTCGAAAGCGCCCGGTTCCTAACAACATCTGCAGTTTTTTTAAAGGAGTCCCCGTGATAGTCTTATTACAGGGTTGCTGCTCTTATATTGGGGAAACCCTATTCTTTACCATATATATATACACACACCAATTATGGTAACTTAATTTAAGTTCCTTTACAGCAACCCAGATTATGGATCCCAATCGATCTAGGAGGATCCCCGAAAGCGACTTTAACTGATGGAGCCCATATGTGCCATAGTCTAAACTCCTTAAAGGGGGTCATATAGAGAACCATTATAGGGGTTATTAAGGGGGATACTAGGACTTTAGACTGTAGCTCATATGGGAGTTTCAAAAAATTAGGAGTACCTTTTTTTGGCGGGTCCCTATAATAAGGATTGAAATATATCAGGTTCTATAATGGGGTTCCCTGTTTCGAGAAATTGTCATACACCTCGCGCATCCCGCGCTCGCATACAAAACGCATGTCCCTAAGGGTCCAAGAACCCAATAATCGTGTACGTACCCAAAATCTGTAGTAGAGTTACCTTTACCTATATCCCAAGCACCTAATTTTGAGGTACATGGATCCTAAACCCTAAACCCTACATACCTCTATATATCCCTATATATCCCCTTTAAAAGGACCCTAAGGGTGTTACACTCCATCAACGCTGTAACCGCTCCCGATTTATTACTTCAAGGGTACAACTGGCCTATATAGCCATTTTTTCTCCCACTAGTGTAGGCAGTGGGGGAGAGAATGCCGGTACCCAGATGACGGATTGAATGGGGATTCTTAAAGAGGTGTACTTCCTGAACCCTCTGTTATTACCCGGAAGTTCTAGCTGAAAAGGGCAGGAACTCAGTGCCGTATGTCAAGTTTTCCTCAAAGGACCCAAGACTCTAAACCCTTTAAACCCTAAATCTTCATTCCCACGCCCCAAACCAGAAATCCTAAAGCCCGCCTAAGACCTCATTCCCAAGCCCTAAACCTTAAACCCTGCATATCCTCGTTTAGGGTTTAGGGGTTAGGAAAAGCCTATCTAGGGTTTAGGGTATTTGGTAATAGTACCTGAACCCTAAACCCTGGCAGGCATTCTTTGGTACACATCCACATCCGACGTCCGGCTGGAAGGCAACTTCCGGGGAGAGATTTTGTTCCTGCGAGTCATGCAAGCGGGAATACAACTATGTACCAAACAGATGCTAGGGTTTAGGGTTTAGGGTTTAGGGTTTAAGGATTATACAAGATGATATACGGAACATCGGGTCTAGGGTTTATGGATATATCATAACAGTGGCGAAGTTGAATGGAACATGACATTGAACCTGGGATCATGTAAGGGCTATGTAGCATTCTATGCGGGAATCCTACACGCCCCAATATAGTAACATGTTGTCCTCCTTGCGAGTAAGGTAAAAGAAGTCTGTTTTGCTTTGTGCAATCACCTACAGCACACTTTCCATGTGGCGTCTATTGAAAGAAATGATTGTACTTGGTGGAGCCTGTAAACCCTGAACCCTAAACCCTAGAGAGCAAAAGTACCAGGCCGAGGGCGCTATAAGTACTTGTCAGATGCATCCGACGCGTAGGGTAGGAAGCAACTTGGAGGAGCTAAAAGAACTCCATGACCTCCATAATCGAATCTGACCCTGAGGGTCCAAGTAACTACTTATACTCACCCAAAACCTATACTATGATGATTAGTACCAAAAAGCAAGTACCCAATTATTCAGTACATGGGCCCGTAGGGTAATCTGAATTGGGCAGGCCACTCTGGCTTTTGAAGTTGCAGGAGCGAACCTTAAACCCCAAATCCTATTCGCTGGAGCTTTGCGTTTGGCCTTTTCCATAGAAGAAATTGCCGAAGGGCTCAGGGTGTAGGGTTTTGGGGTTTACCCCCATGGTGGGTATGGGGATTAGAAATGGGTTATATAGGGGAATGGAAAAGACAATGGGAACCATTACTTGGGGCTTTAGGGTGTAGGGTTTAGGGATATTACCCGCACGATTTTGAAGCGCTAAGGTGTCTGGAGCTTGTGCAGGCTTCACGGGAGAAGGATTTAGGGTCTGCAATTGATGACTGGTAGCTTGAGGCACAACCTACAACCTACACGGAACACTACATGTCGGCATGCACCCAGGCCTTATCACTCCTGCAGATTTGTGCAATTCCTTCGACAAACTAACTGCAGCAAGCAGACCCTGCAGCCCGTATGTGGAAGTTACTCAAGAATTTGGTCGTTTTTGGTGACTCTCTATATCTCTAGCCTGCGTATAACTGGAACCCCCCCCCCACCCAAAAAAACAAGGATATTCACTTCGCAGGCCTTCCATGTCATCCCCATAGGTTAAGCTGATTGTCAGGGGTTTGAGGTTTAGGGTAGTACAAGGTTTAGCCGTCTAGCCAACCCCAGCAAGGAAACTTCTTGGGCGCCTTGAGGGGCCTTAGCTCTGAGTCTTTGTAAATTCGAGAAACTCTTGCTGTAAGCCCGCCCTGGACTCCACACATATCCTCCGGGCCTGTAGGGTATCTCCATGTGGTGGGACAGCCACTCTAAACCCCAAACCCTGCGGAGACTGAAAGGAAGTCTGGCAGCTGCCCTCGAAGATGTTGCGCTGGACCTATCTGAGGCCGGCCTCACATCTTTCTATCTTTTATTGTACGTCCTGATTGTTAGTGGGAATAAAGAGATGGACCCTAAACCCTATACCCTAAAGTACCATGTTAATGGGGGATGTCATGGAGGCTGCTATAGAGATCCAGTCCTGCACTCCTTATATACCAACAACTAACCCAAAAGGTTCAAGTACCCCATAGTTAGGTTTGGGTTCTCGGCAATATTGATTATAGTTAAGGATATGATGATTAGGTACTTGGACCCTGAGGGTAACAAGCAGCAAGTAGATGCCTGGCTGCAAACGCGCAGTCACTCCGTATGCGGGTTTTAGGCTGTGGCAAGTGTAGCGACTCTTGCGTGTATGGGGTTTAGGGTTTAAGGTTTAGGGCTTAGGGTTTAGGGTTTAGGGTACTTGTCGGCACTTTGGTTACCATGTTCAACATGGTCCCTCACATCTTTTCTACAGGAAGCCGTGTGAGCCATAGTCTAAACTCCTTAAAAAGGGGATTATATTTCTAGTGGTTATTATCGAGGATACTAGGAGCTTAGACTATGACCCTTATAATCCCTTAATAATCCCTTTGGGTTTAGGGTTTAGGGTTTCCATTTGATTGCCCATGATTTGGGCGTAGTATCCCTCATGTTGCCGTCTTCGGCGGATAAACGTTGGAGTCGTGCAGGCCAGTGCCGGAATCTAGGCTTTTAGGGTTTAGGGTTTAGGGTTTCGTTCTGCGGGTAGATCGCCAGAGCTCCGGAATAGGGAAAATAGATAAAGGGTTTAGGGTGTAGGGGACCATCTGAGAAAACCTTGGTTCATTGAAGTAAGTCCATTCTGAACAACCTCTCCTTCAGAGGGAGATAGGGTGATTGAAATTCCCAACTTTCAAGCCCCCCAGCTAGTGTACTGAACTGACTGAGTATTGGGTACGAAGGTTGGTGAAGAAATATCCAGCCACCATCTGTCCTGTAAGGAATCCGATGGAAACCATCTTCAATGCCTTTTCATTTGCAAGAAACGGACTGTGCGAAGCTACCCAAAAAGTCTGTCTGGGCCGCTCAAGCATGGTTCCGTAAGCGTCCAAGTACCTAATACTCATACGTGTGTACCAAAACCTGTGCTGTAATTACTGTTGCCCAGCACCCAAGTACCTAAATGTTGTCTACTTGGACAGTCTGGGGTTGTAGCCTCAATTTCAAAATGTGGCTCTTGCAGCCCATGAAACCATAACTCAAAAACCCTAAACCCTTAAGCCGTAAACCCTGAAACTTCAAGTACGCCTCGAATCCTCGAAGCCCCTCAAGCCCAAAGCCTGAAACCATCCAACCTTGAACCCTGAACCCTTCAGTCCGGGACTCTCAAGTCTGTCTTTTGGATTTAGGGTTTAGGGGTTTGGGGAAATTCAGAACACCTGAACCCCAAACCCTGAAACCTTACATCTACATATAGGCACATGCACACTGAAGACCTGCACAAATCAAAGGCTTATACAACCCTGAAATACATTCCCCCACGTATTTCTATGAATCCTCATATACTCCCACATAACCCTATGTTTTCCCATCCATCCCTAGACCCTACGTCATAAACCTCAAACCCCTAAATCCTCAAGTCCAAAACCCTAAGCCCTCAACCCCAAACCCTAAACCCCCTAAATCCCCCTAAGCCCCCTAAACCCTCAGGTCCTCAACCCTAAGCCCTTAAACCCAAACGCCAAACCGCTAAATTCTAAAGCCCTAAGCCCTAAACCCTACCTCCTCGAAACCCTAAACCCTAAAACCTAAACCCTAAACCCCTAAAAGCGCAGGCCGCGAGCTACCAGCTGGCTTGCCTGGCGCGCCTTGGATCATCCCTGACTCGATCGTCTCCCTGGGAGAGTTTAGGTTTTAGGGCTTTATTGTAGTACAAAATCAAGGAATAGGGTTTAGGGTTTAGGGAACTGTTGACACACATTTTCATTATAGGTCTAAGGACTACAGGAATTTCACCCTACAGCATACCTTCAAGGGGGGTTATGTGGCTGTGGTGCAGGGTTTAGATTTTAGGGTTCTGTGTTGATATGACAGTATAAAGATTAATCAAGTGAAAAGAAAACGGAAAATGACATGCAAGCTGGGATTCTCAACCTCCAACTTCAGCCTACCTTTAAAAAGGGGTTATGTGGTTATATGAGGTGGGATTTCATTATGTATATGTTGAGTGTCTGTTAACCATATGTGTATGTAGTGTTTTGGGGAGACTATGTGAGTTTATGGGGTATATGTGTAGGGTCATATGGTAGTTTCCCAAAATAAGGGGACCCCAATATAGACCCCAATATAGTATAATCCTTATTATGGGGACCCCAAAAAAGGTACCCCTCATTTTGGGAAACCCTAAACCCTAGACCCTAAACCATAGGGTTTTTGGGCTTTGCGGGTTGGCCTGGGCCATACAAGGAGTCTTTTTGGGGGGCGGATCGGTATGGTTTTCGCGGAAGTGGGTCATATTAGGACATTGGTGGTGTTTAAGGCTAGAGACAGTAGAGCTTGGGGCATTTAAGGTTTATGGCCTTTGGGATTAAAGTTTTCGGCTTTAGTTTAGAGATGGCTTTTTGAAAGCAACCTCCTATATTGTCGAACCTACGCCCTTGACCTTAAACAGCAGCTAGCAACCCCTAAACCCTGAGCCCTGAACCCTAAGCCTTAAACCCTGAACCCTAAACCTTAAATCCTGAATCCTAAGCCCTGAAGCCCTGAACCCTGAACCGTAAGCCCTGAAACCTGAATCCTAAGCCCTCAGCCCTGAATGCTAACCCCTAAGCCCTAAGCCCTGAATCCTAAGCCTTAAATCCTGAATCCTAACCCCTGAACCCTAATCCCTAAGCCCTAGACCCTAAGCCTTAAGCCCTGAACCCTAAGCCCTAAACTCTAAACATATGGGGACTAACGAGATGATTGGGCTCTGCTATACGGATGGCTCAGGGGCTGTTTTCAGACACCCCCACATCTGGGTTCAGGGCTGATGAGAGCTTATGCTTGAGGGTTTAGGCATCGTCTTTTGCAAGTTGGGGTTCACTGCTTAGCATGGTTCAGAGCTTGTGCGTTTCTAGTTGAGTGTCCCGGGCTTTGGGTCGTTAAGGTTTGGTGCTTTAAGCGCAGGAGTTTAGGATGAGTATGAGGGTTCGGGAATCCGGGCCCTGAAGCCCTAAACCCGAACCCCTTACCCGGAAGTCCTAAATGGTAAGCCCTGAATCCATAAACCTTGGCTAATGAGCCCCAGGCTTTCAGGCACTAAACGCATCATGTTGCAAGAGTCGGACCCCTGAGACAGCCGTCATATGAGCCATAACCTAAACTTCTTCCAAGGGGAGTTATGTAGTGGGTTGAAGTATATTGTGGAGTATTATGGAGCCTACAAAGGGACACTAGGATTTTGGACTATGGCTCGTAAACTTCCTTGAAACCATGCTCCCAAACAAAAAAAGCGCGCTCAATGTTTAGAACATTATGGATCCCACTTGTCTCACCCTAAATCCTAAACCCTAAACCCCCAAAAGTATGTAGAAGAAGGGCCTTGTTTGCTATATTTGAGGGGCTTTGGGCTATGAACTTACCTGCCTTGAGGTCCAGGTATTCCTTGAGCTCTAAGTTCTTAGTCCTGAACCTTAGCGGCTTAGGGTTTAGGGTTTAGGGTAGGGTTTAGGCCTTAACCTCTAGACCCCTAATCTAGAGCGCTAAAACAGAAGTTCTGAACACTTGTCCCTAAACTCTAAGCCTATACCTCTAAATCATAATCCCTAAGCCACCAAGGACCAACCTCAAATCCTAGTATGTTCCCAAACCTCAATCCGCATACCCTACTCGCTACTCACTAAACCCTAAACCCTAATCCACAATCCTTAAACGAGGCACCTTAATCCCTAAACCCGCAAACCCTAGCCACAAACCTCATACCCCGAACCTACACTGCAAACTTTCGGATCCCTCAACCCCTAAACTCCCAAACCCTAAGCCCTCAACCCCAGACCCTAAACCCTCATCCTTACCCTCTAAAGCCCCAAAACCGTAAGCCATCAACCCCAACCCCAAACCCTGATCCTTACCCTCTAAAGCCCCAAAACCGTAAGCCATCAACCCCAATTCCTAAGCCACGTACCCCTAAGCCCCCAAGCCCCGAGCCCTTTACCGCTATACACCCCCCAAATCTTTAGAATCCCACAGCCCCTATCCCTAAGCCCTGAGCCCCAAGCCCTATGAACCAATTATGAACCTTAATCCCAACACCCGAACCTGAGGCAAGCTGCGGCAAAGCTCCAGCTCAGGCAATCCCACAACCACCTGGGGTCCTAGGGGATTGTCCTAAATTACTGTCAATACGGGGTCCTATATTTAGGTTCCTATTATAATACGGGGCCCTATATAGTTTTCCGTCATTTTGGGAATAGTAATTTAGGGAAACTTCCCTAGGGTTAAGACCTTATTGGGCTTTGGGCTTAGAACTTCCAGAATTTTTGGGGTTTAGCGCGTCCAAGACTTGGAGGTTCATTCGGTAGTTCAATCCGAGCGTTAGCTGCAGTTACAACCTAGCTATATAATCACATCAATTATACCATAGTAGTTTCCATATTCTGTTCCATTATCCCTAATATTATATAACCCCTAGACCCTAGCCCCTATATAACCCCAATATAACCCCAATACTACCTTCGTATTTGGAGCCCGAGTTGAACTTCCATGGGTAGCTGAAATCCAGATTCTTATTGGTTATGAGTTGGGTTATTCCCCCTTACAGTAACTGTTACCGCAAGGGGTAATAGGAATTATGATAGCCCCTTAAGAAGGCCCCCCTTTAAGGACAGTTACTGGGTGGGGGAATGACCCAAGTTATGAGTCTTGAGGACTGGGAGGTGCCATGGGGACCAGTGGGTTTAGGGCTTAGGGTTTAGGGTTTAGGGTTTAGGGCTTAGGGTTTAGGGTTTCAGCCAGCCAATCTTTGTAGGTTTGTGCCCTTGCATGGGGCGCTATATTTGGTGCAGCAACTTTCTGTTGTTTCACGGAAGTGAAAAACAGCTCTTTTGTACGCAAGCTATATAGGGGATTATGCGTTATCTGGCAATCACTCCCACATGTATCAAGGCTTCTGCACTAGCTAGGCTCTCCAATATGCTTCTTGTTGAGTGGTATGTGATGATTTGGCTGGCAAACCTCGCTTGGCTGAAAAAACCCTAACCCTAAACCCTTAAAAATTCCCTCCTAGGCCTGCTTAGGCCGTACTCTAGACCCAGAACTACATCCGGCAGCTATTCACACCATCGCGTGGAGCTACTACCCAGACCTCCTAAAGGATCTAGGAATCCTCTAGTTTCCCCAATGTAGTAATTGGTTCATATTGGGGGTGTTCCACTTTTTGGATCCTTTAGGGGCTCTGGGCATGCAAGCCGAAAGAGGTGTGTGTGTGGTTCCTGGAGGCTCCCTGAAGGCGCCCTCGAGGCCCCTTGAGCCGCCTCTAGATCCCCTTGAGGTGCTGCCGATGGGCCGCTGTTTAAGTTTCATTCCAAACGTTGAAGAAAAGGTGAGAATTCAGGGCGCTAGCCCGAAACCCGAAAAGGAATTATTGCCTAAGCAAGGGGCTGAAAACAACCAACACACCAGCCCTTGGTGTGTTGGACTTGAGAGATGTGACGTCGCAGCATATGCCCTCGCCCCCCCTCAGTTTGTCGGGGCGCCATTTCTACATAGCTTCTCCAGCCGCCACGCAGCATGACGCCCTACAACCCCAAACCCAGAGACCCTAAACCCGAAACCCCTACAACCCCAAACCCCTAGACCCTACACCCTAAACCCTAAATAGTCCTTTCCATTTTTCTTTTCCAGTATCCCAACATATCCCAAAGATAACCCTAATGTACACCCTATATAACCCATTATAGTAGTTTTCAATTTTCTTTTCCATTATCCCAATATATACCCCAATATATCCCATATATAACCCTATATACCCCCTGAAGGGGACCTAGGGTTTCCATTTTCTTTTCCATTATCCCAATATACACCTCTAAACCCTAAACCCTATACCCTAAGCCCTAGACCCTAAACCCTAAACCCTATACCGTAACCCCTGAAACCCAAAACCCTTATCCCAATATATACCCCTGTATTTGTTTTTAACGTTTCAAGGGCGCCTCAGCTCCTGGCAGCAGCTGCCGAAGCGACCCTTTGTCGAGCCGAGTCCCAGATCCTGAGTGCCCAGGACATTTGGTTTAGGGTTTTAGGATTTAGGGTTTAGGGTTTTAGGGTTTAGGGTAGTTTCCCTAAATGAAAAGGATCCCAATATAGATCCCAAAATATTTTAATCCTCATTTTAGGGACCCTCAATATTGTACCCCTAATTTTGGGAAACACCAATTTTTCTGGGGGGGGGTTCGGGTTTAGGGTTTAGAATTTAAAGGTCTAGGATTGAGGGTTTAGGATTAATAATTGTTCCTTTACAGGAGACTGGGGATATGACTGTTTAATGGGGTTTAGGTTGGGTACTGCCGCCACGCAGTAACAATCTATATTAGGGGTCCTATTAAGGGCTATATATCACCATACGATAATTAGTATCTAGCTGTTACTGAAGGGGGGCAGTATCCAAGGCTTAGGGCTTTAGATTTCGGGTTAATGAAGGGTTGTGGGGGGGTCCGTTTAACTATCCATTGTTTGGGAGGCTGACGTTTCCCCAAATTCCTTTAGCAAACATCTTCTAAACCCTTAACCATAAACCCTAAATGCGCAACGTTGAGGGTTGCACTTAGCTGGAGGTTTGTGTCAGTTGAGCCTTGCAGAGGAGCCTACAAGAATGGGGTTTGGGTTTAGGGTTTAGGCTTTTCAGATTCTTCAGGGAGCAGCCGTTAGGGTTTAGGCTCTAAACCCCCAAACCCTAAGACCCCAAACAGTAAACCCAAAGCCCAAGCCCTGATCCCGAACCGTTAGGGTTTAGTGTTTACCTAGACCCCAAAAGTATGTAAAATAATGGCCTTTATGGTTATCATTGTGGGGTTTAGGGCTATTATTTTACATACTTGTGGGGTCCAGGTAGGGGGCTTGGAGCTCCTTTACATAGGGTTTAGGGTTTAGGGTTGAGTCAGGTTTTTGTAAACAAGCCTCAGGTTCTCTAAGTAGGGGGTTGTCCACATGGCCCTCCCCTACGGGTCCAAGTGCTTAATAGTCATACGAGCTATAGTCTAAATTCCTTAAAGGAAGGTTATATAAGGGATTATATAGGGGACTACTATAGGGGCTATTACATGGAATACTAGGAGTTTAGACTGAGCTCATATACTTACCAAAAGCCTGCTGTACAACTGCCATGACCCAAGCTCCAATCTTAAACTATCCGGTACTTGGGACCCTCCGGATTAGTGTGTGATAGCGTTTGCCAGCCGTTCGTTGGAAGTACCGTCATTCACGTCACATGTTTGTGTGGGTGCGTATGAACCCTGGACCACTTGTGTTGTGTTGCTGTTCAGGAGGTTGAAACTCGAAAAACCCAAACTCAATACCCAACTGCGCCTAAAGCCAGAGTCTAGTCAATCTAAGTTACTAAGCATCATGTATAACATAGGGTTTCCTGACTATGGTACCTTATTTCAAGTTGCTTACCCAGATGGGTCGAAGTACCCAGTAATTAGGTGTTTTGGGTTTGGGAATAGTATTTGTAGTACAGTTTTAGGTTGAGTATATGAGCCATGGTCTAAACTCTTAGTATCCCCCTTAATAACCGCTATAATATAATGCTCCCCTATATAATCCCTCATATAACCCCCTTTAATGAGTTTAGATTATGGTTCATATGATTATTTACTAGATACTTGGACCCTTAGGGCTAGCAACAACCGAGTTCTGCGCAATAACTACCCTCTGATCTGACATCCCATTAAGCCATGCGTAAGGGAGGGCTTAGGGTTTTGGGGAAGCTTGCGGGTCAAAGCTGCAGGTTAGCCGGTGCTTTATGACAAGGGGCACTTACCCCTAAGGGTCCAAATACCTGCTAATCATAAGTTTACCCAAGTAACCTATATACCTATAGAACGGGTGCTGCACCTCATATTTGAGTATCCTTACCCTTGTTAAGGGTCTATGGTCCCCCTAAAGTAGATAGAATATGGGGTATATGGGGATCTTACTCTTATATACCAAAAGCCATTTTCTATCTACATAAGGGGACTATAGGCCACTCTAGGAAGTTGCCACTGTTTCGAGCAAGCAAAAACATTGGTCCTCGGCTTTCCCTGGCGTTGGTTTCTTCTGTTTGAGGCTATTAGGCAACATAGGCGGCTGTCATGCTCGCGTTTGGAGCAAGCACAATGCAACAATTGGGCCCGCGCAGACAAGGACGGCTTGATAATTAGAGGGTGTCCTACTCAAAGGGGCAGCAATCTCGACAGCTTTCCTTCATATCTGGAAAGCCTAGCACCTAGCAAAGTTTCGTCCAATGGAATCACTGCGCAGCAGTTTTCTTCCGGACCCTCTGTCCATCAATCAACGATCTGACTGCACAGCGCAGGTAAAGCTACCTTCCAAACAGTCAAAGCAGCAGTGTCAGGCTCCAAGGTTTTTAATCTCCTCCCCCGAGTATTAACACCCCCCTCCCGAAAATGAATATTCCGAAAAACTATTATAAGATAACACAATGGGTTCTATTTAGGGGGGGTGGGCGGGTTCAATATCAGGGGAAGGGATTTGAAGCAGTGGTTGATAGGACCTCTCCTCTATTTGAAACCTTAGCTGTGACTACCCATGGACCTCAAACTAAACGCTGCTCGCCGCCTTGACTCCTTGAGCCTTCGAAACATTTCAGCCAAACTCTTGCATGAAGTTCCCAAGTTGGAAGCTCTAAAGCATGTCTGTTTTCTGGGGACGCCAATCGCTGTTCATGTTCAAGCAGTTTGGAGGGGTGGCGCGAGATAACGAAATGACCCACAGTCTGCTTACAGTCTCATCTATCTATTGTCTCTTGGAACCTCTTATTTGGTGAGACTTCAGTAATTGACTGTGACCTCGCACCACCAGACCTGAATACCCCATGCCCAGTCTCCAGACACATAGTGTAGAGCTTACGCAGAACACCAAACCCAAACTCCACAGCTGCGCACGTAGTACTCTGAGATCCAGAAACATCGAGTTCGAACAGATAAGTTTAAAATCACAAGTATGATTCAAAGAAAAAGACCCACAGTTTGGACACACTCCACTGAAAGAACTGATACCTCAACCGTAGTTACAACCTTTAGGGTTTGGGGTCTGGGGCTTACAAGCTTGTGGTAATCTGGGCTCCCTCGTGATGTCGAGCTCCAGCGATAGCTCTGATTCCTCGGACAGCGAAGAGGAGAAGAAGAAGCTGCTCGTCCGGATTCCTTTAAAGGGGCTTTTTTAGGGTGCAGGGTTTAGGGTTTAGGGGCATTGGCATCTAATGTACGGTTTAGTATATGTATATATATATATATAATACTATCCCCAATGGACTTTGAATGTTTTCCTTGTGGGACTTTTAGAGACAGTTTCATAGAATCTACCATTTTAGACATATACTCATATTCTATCTACTTAAGGGGAATATATATATATATATACACACACAATATACCATTCTCCGTGCCAATGGACTTTGAAGGTTTTCTTGGTTAGACGTATGTCGTAAAGCAGGTTGGAGCATAGCTATTTCATATGGCTGCGTATACTACTTACTGTAGACCCATGGTTAATCGACCCCTTTTAAGGGCCTTCACATAAGGATCCCTAGTATAACCCATAATAAGGGGAGGGGGTTTAGGAATCAGGATCCTGGTGATAATTGGAGAATTTCTAGGAACCCCTATGAGGGGCTTTTGCTGCTAAAATTTCACGGGCGTTAAACCTAAAATCCTGAGCCCTAAATCCTAAACCCTAAACCTTAAGGGGGATGCTAGGGGTCATATGTAACCCCTGAAGGGAGATTCATGACCCTGAGAGAATCCCTCTGTTCTGCTCTTCACCGGTAGCATGTAAACAGCTGGCACCCTAAACCCTACAAACCCTAAACCCTAAACTGCTCCGCGACGAAGGCCTTAACCCTTTCCTGGGAGGAGTCTGGAGTCCGCACCCTGCCACAGTAAAACATTCCTGCAATTCCGGTTGCTAGAGGGTTGTGTGTCAGCGAGAACCCTGCACCGGGTGGATCGAGGAGGAACCCCCTAAACCCCAAACCCCGAACGCTCAACCCCAATGAAGCCCTGAGCCTCAAAACCTAAAACCCCAATCCCTATAGTCCCCCTTAAATAGACACCATAGGGCTTTGGGTATATTATAATAAGATCCCAATATACCCCATAGTCTATCTACTCAAGGGGGACTGTAACCCCTAAACACTTAATCCCTAAACCCTAAATAGTAGTTTCCATGTTCTTTTGCATTATCCCTATATAACCCCAAGAATCC
>CAJNIZ010043595.1:8594-24955 GCA_905231905.1 Symbiodinium pilosum | reverse complement strand
GCTTCTGCGCACTTGAAACAACAAAATTGGCTCCCACTCACAGCTGCCAAGTGCAACATGCTCAAGTCAGGAGCACACACAAACTTGCAGCCGCACACAGTAGCAGGGGCACGTGTGCGCAAACGACCAAGCAACGCTGCTCGGCCAAGAAGCCCCATGACACGGTCGTCTTATTACCCCTATGCTATAACAATTTGAAGGCCAGCAAGCCCTATGGTGAATGTCACTCAACTGCATGCCAGTGTCTGACACTGATCCCTGCTGTGCTTGGCATTGTCAGTTGAGTATCTGGATCTTTACACATATCATTTGAATGGATTCTGGACAACTTGGGATCTACTAAAAGTTCACTTTGAGGCCAGAGGCAAACATGAGACACACCTGCATGCACTGACCATGTTCCCACTTATAAAACCTTAAGACCTTGTTTGTAGAACCATACAACCCAAGACCCTCCTCAATATGGTCTTACATAAGACCTTAAAAAACAGGGACTCGGATGCGCAGGGTTATAGAACCCGCATATAAACCTCATGTAACCCGATAAACCCCTTTGAAGGTGGCAGCCCGTATACTTTGTCCATTTTACGTACTGAGGAAAGCTTCCGTATGTAGAGTTTAGGGTTTAGGGCTTGTTTTGGGTGAAGGGTTCAGTGTCCACGTACTGAAAAATTGGGTACTTGGTGTTTGGGTAGTAGTAATTTTAATAGAGGTTGTGGGTAGGTACTTGGATCCTGAGGGATCCAGCTTTGGGTTGAGGCTCCTGGCCACCTCCACTGACTAGTATTTTCAACTGACACGAAAATCCTGTTCGGGAAGAATATGTGTGCCATGGTCCGTGGGTTGTCATATGGGGTTTTCAACTGCTTTTTTTTCCCATTGGAAGGGCCAGCTAAAGAAGAGAATGCGGGATATACGGGGCTGTGTAAGGAGATAAAAGGATGGATAAACAGGGATTTCTAGAGTAAGGTTTCCAAGATTCAGAGCCCCATTTTTTGCAGTGCATATGATACGGATTATGGATAGTTGGTGTCTAGATTGTGACGGCCCTATTTACTGAAAAAGGCAACCCTGCTTGACACCAAGTATGGTAGGCTACCGTAATTATGAGTGTCTAGGAACCTAGATGTGATGCGCAACTTGTCAATGAGCAGTATCCCTTTAAGGTCAAGGATTGTATCTGTCACTGGGAGAAGTGGCATCCACACAAAGGAGCTCTGGGAAGGGAATCGATGCCAAGTTTAAGGAAATTCCCAGCACGAAGTCTTGACATGCCCCCCATAACCTAAAGGGTCCAAGTACCCAATAATCATATACTTACCCAAAATCTGTACTATAATTACTATTCCCCAAAACCCAAGTACCTAATTATTGGGTACATGGACCCTTAGGGTAAGAGTTTGTTCAATCATTGGGTTCATTGCTGCGTATTTGGACGACATGCGGCCGCGTGTCAGTATTGCCCGAGTGTAAGCAACGGCATATTTAACACACCACAGGGCAAGAAAACATTTGTGCAACTGACATTGCCAGAATAAGGAAAGGCAAGAAGGATAAGAAAAAGAAGAAAAAGGCGTCTTCGTCCGATTCCTCCAGCTCTGACAACAAGAAGGCTAAAAAGGAGCGAAAGAGGAAGCAGGACTGGCTAGGGGCTTGGGGTTTAGGGTTCGAAAGATAGCGAGTCTGGAGTGACGCTTCACAAGGTAGAGATAACACAATTTGCGGGGCACAGGCTTGTAAAGGGTATGCTGCATGGAAAGGGTACGGATCCCTTCCATGTCTGAACCGCCAAAAAATGTACAGCGTTTCGAGGTCTAGGAGGGGTCTTAGTGTTCATACAGTACAGATTTTCCAAAAACATGAAAATATGCTTCTTCAACATCCGAAGACTTACTGCTGCTTAAGGGGGAGTGGGTGAGTGAATCCCTATGATACTCCCTATACAATCCCGATCTATACCCCTTTGATGGTACCTATATTCACTCGCCCACTTCCCGTTGCCTCCAGTAGGAAGATGAGGTCAGCTTCAAGCTTGGGCATTCGGCAAGGAGAGATTGGGTTCGCAGAGCCCGGTCAGAATTCAGATGATGCAGGGACCCAGGATTTCGCAGAAACCCCCCATACATCCGCAGGTGTGGAGATGTCCATAACATAGTTTAGCGCCACTTTTCTTTCTGATGCCAGGAAGAAGACAATGCGAAGAATGCGCAGCTCAGACAAGTTATAGCCGGTCGGGAGCCTTCACCCTGAGGGTCCCTGTACCCCATAAGTAGGTACTTGGGATATAGGTACTAGTAATTCTAGTACAGGTTTTGGGTAAGTATGTGACTATTAGGTACTTGGACCCTTAGGGTCAGTTCACGCCACAGTCATCTTTGAAACGTGTTGCTGCATGCTACGCTATGCAAACTTCATGTGGTTAAGGTATCTTTGTACTCGTGATTTAAGTTTGAAGCGCTCAAACATTAAACTCGGTCTACACGCTCATGTGCCAGAATTGGTCGGCGCCTCTTTGGCGTGCACTTGTTGACTATTGTACTTGTCCTTGGGGCTTGCAAGAGCATGACTTAAACTTACTGGTTCTTAGTAGGGAATGCGGGAACAGAGCCCCCTATGTAATCCTTATTATCTATCTCTACATATACAAATACATATGTATGTTAAACCCTAAACCCTTAAACCCTTAAACCCTAAACCCTGAACCCTAAACCATATATGCATAATCCCTATTGTCAACAGTTACATAACACAGATTGGCTTGCAGAATCTTGGGCCCATCCTACAGCCTGGAACTTCTTTTTTAAACACACCAGTCCCTAGGGTTTAGGGTTTAGGGTTCAGGGTTTAGGGTTTAGGGTTTAGGGTTCAGGGTTTAGGGTTTAGGGTTCAGGGTTTAGGGTTTAGGGTTTAGGAGTCCGCGGTACCGATTCAGGGTTTAGGGTATAAGCCACCAGTACCTGAATGAGCCATAACCTAAACTCCTAGTATCCCCCGTTAATAACCCCTACAATACTCCCCTATATAACCCCTTTTGAGGAATTTAGCTCAAACGCAGAATAATTCCAGGTGGCTTGCCACCAAGATGCGTGAGCTCAGAAAGGCAGACGCGCAACCAGACTGCAGTACCTGGATTCTCAGGGGTTTAGGGTTTACTCAAAGTGTTCAATGTTGGATGTGATGCTTTAGGACTTGCAGTGCAGAGCAGTCTTATGCTAACGATGCATGCTTTCAAGTAGGGTGTGCTGTGTGGCGGTGAGATGTGCTTCATGTTGTTAAGCACAAACCTTGCTCCTCCAACTACTCCGTATCGTCTCCTTGACACTTAGAACCTGAGACCCTTGAACGTTTGGGCTTCCCATACGTTCATACTACAGGCCCCAACATGTTCACTTTTAGTAATGGTGCTAAGTGCCATGGTATTCACACTAAAACCTTAAACCCTAAGTACTCAGTCCTAAGCACCCAACAGTGCCTTGCCTGTCCGTCTGTTAACGCTTCATAAGCAGTGTATACATACTCTGGGCAATTTGCTTCTGAGGGCTTAAGGCGGGTGACGTGAACCATAAGACCATAAGACGTCCCTGCAGTGCAGACAGCTGTTTGGCTCAGAATGATGGCTGGTTCTAGATTGATTGTGCTACTATGAAACCTTTATAACTTAACAATCCTTCTTGGGCTTCTTCATTCTGAGCACTAAAGCTGACAGACTCATTTTCAACAACGACCCAAGTGGGGATTTGTCTTAGCAAAGGGTTCCAGCCCAGACTGCATCTCTGTTCCTCCGGTGCTATCCTTTCCCAAATTATCATGTAACCCATAGAAGCCTCTTTCTAAAGGACTGTGATCTATAAAAGGGCCCCTGTGGACTGAGGAAATCTTGCAGCACCTCATATACCCGCACTACAAGATAGAGTTTGGGGGGGGGTGCAAGATATCTTCCGTCCACCCGATATTTAAAAAATCTGGAGCATCCCTTAACCCTAAGACCTACGTAAACCCTAAACCCTAAACTGTCTGAATTCCTGAAAGGAACCTTACAGCTCGCGATGCCATGAAGATGGCCGAGGCCGAGTACGCAGCTTTCTTGCACAGAGTTCGGTACTGGACCTCCCGCTAGGTTCCCCCCTAGGGTTGAGGGTTTTAGGGTTTTAAGGTTTTAATGGCTTTGGAGTATGTTTTTTTAGATTTAGGGTGTAAGTGTTTTCGGATTTTAGCGTGTAGGTTTTAGGGTCCAGGGTTTAGGGCTTAAGGTTTGGTAATATTAGGGTCATATTACATTAGGGTTATATGGAGATAATGGAAAAGAAGCTGGAAACTACCAGAAGAGGTTATATAGGGTTTATGTAAGGATAGGCGGGGGTGGAGCGCACCTTCACCACCTAGACACGGCACAAGACTGTAATTCATAGGGTCTGGACCCTGAAGCGTGGTGAGTGATTTCCGCCTTCCGCAGTATTTATTGAGGATCCTGCTTCGGTTGCTGTGTTTGTTCTTCTGCTCACCCTTTTTTTGGTCCTAGTGGTGTTTGCTACTGTTCTTGGATAGTGGGGGGTGGTGCTGAACCCTTGAGGGTCCAAGTACAAAATAGTCATATACTTGCCCAAAACCTGTACTAAACCACTATTACCCAAACCCCAAGTAATTAGATATTTAGGCCCAGCCAAGGTACTTACGTGGGAACCTGTGTATCCCTAAACGCTAAACCCTAAGCCCTAGGCCCTAAAGCTATACCTACATGAGCCATAGTCTATATTCCTTAAAATGGTCTCTAGAGGGCTTTATATGGGCGAAGATGCTTGATCTCGTGCGCCTGCTTACTTACCTGGATCTTTGGAGGACCCTCCCCAGCCGGTAATTTTGATATAATAGGAATATGCGAGGATTCCCTAATGTAATCGCTAGTATCCCTCATAGTCACTATTACGGGGTGGGCAGTGGGGAGTCAACCTTTCCCAGATCTCCCAAATACTCTGTCATTGTTCAGGAGTAAGGTTCTGTTTAACCAGAATATACCGAGACCTCCCAAACACTTGTTGACACCAAAATATGGTGTCTACAGGGTATGATTCTGAGTCTGGGTAGATGGTTGCAAGCAAGAGCTACGTAGGGTTTGGGATTTTGGGTTGAGGGCTTTAGGGGCTTACGGTTTAGGGGTTTGGGTCTGGGGCTTCAATCCTCTGAGTAAGATTTTGGATTTGGAAGTTTCCCAAAATTAGGGGTGCCCTTTTGGGGTCCCCATAATAAGGATTATAGTATATTAGGGTCTATATTGGGGTCCCCCTATTTTGGGAAACTACCATTTAACCTAAACCCTAAAATCTAGGTTCGTGCTTCGCAGGCTTGACGGCAAACCCGGGGTATCAACGAGGATATCAGAAATGTAAAATCCTGACGCCTAAGGCCTACACCCTAAACCCTAAACCCGATCAATTGGCACCTGTGGTGCTCTGTAGGGTTGGTAGAGGTTTTCGAGCATTGCCCCAAAATTCCTTTTGGCCCTAAGAATCCAAGTACCTAATAGTCATATGTGCCATAGTCTAAACTCCTTAAAGGAGGTTATATAGGGGACTATATAGGGACCACTGTAGGGCTTATTAAGAGGGATACTAGGAGATTAGACAATGGCTCATATACCTACCCAAAGCCTATACTACCATTACTAATCCCCAAACCCCAAGTAACCAGTTATTGGATACTTGGACTCTTAGGGTGGGATCCTTAAGCCCTAGACCCTAAAGTTCCTAACGGTTTAGGGTTGAGGGTTTAGGGTTGAGGGTTTAGGGTTTTAGGGTTTAGGGTTTAGGGATACTGGCCTTTCTGGGAGCTGAGGAAAAGATCTTCAGTGGCGTCGGCGTTGGCGAGGCAGGAACCTAGGGTTTAGGGTTTAGGGCATCTGACGTAATCCTTCAAGTTCGGAGCTTGCCGCCCCCAAGATATTACCTCAGAGCATGGTTGACAATCGCTGTTTAGTACATGTTTTACTGAAGCCCTAAACCTTGCACATTGCAAGAGAACCAGATTCAGTTTAATAGAGGCACCCAAACAGGTGACTTCGGGTTTACGTAGGGTTTAGATTGCTTCTGGGCCGAAGAGTCTATGAAGATAAGTATTGATCCGTGAATGTGAGTACCTGGACAATTAAGGATAAACTGTGGGGCTTCAATGGCTTATTTGGGGTTTAGTGGTTTAAGGGTTTAGGGGTTTAGGATTTGGGGTTCAGGGTTTAGGGCCAGGGTGCAGGCCCTAAACCCTAAACCCTAGAGGGAAGCTTTTTTTTTCTCGCTCTCTCTCTCTCTCTACTCCCTTCTCGGGGTGAAGCACATACAAGCCCCTAAACTTAAACCCCAATGCCTAACCCCTAAACCCCCGAGACGCTAAACCTTGAACCCCCAAATCCCTTGACCCTAGCTGAAGCACATACAAGCTTTGTTAACTGCCTTGTTGTGTTTTCTGTGTATTCATTATACGTGGTAGAGAAGGATTATAGCCACAATTGGATACATGGCATGGTACTGAAAACATAGCAGTACAAATAAACGTAGCACCAATATTAGCGATACCAGAAAATCAAAATAACAACAATAGATGAAGCAAAAGGTTTAAAGCATACGGCAGGTCATCAGGGATCAAGGGAGGTTGCATCCTAATTCATAATCAGGGCTTGCGGTCCAGGAGGTTTCAAATCAATTGAGCACATGCGTGAAGACGATTAGTGCTTAGCAAAGCGTCTTGGGCTGCCCTTGCGCCCCCGACTTCCGGTTTAGGGTTTAGGGTTTAGGGTTTCCTTGCCCCTGAATGCATGCAAGAAGAGCACCAGGCACATACCCCTCTTCATAGAAGGGAAGCAGAAATCGGTATTGTCGTGGCTGATGTCTTACGTGCATACCCTTCAAGAATCTGACTCCCAAAGTCCATGCAAAGAATAAGCTTCACCTGTTTTGTGTCAACAATAACAGTATATAATAAACACAAAATTTGCCAGAAACTGCAAAATGTGCATTTACCCAATTCCTATACCAAAACTAGATTTGCCAAATCCCACATGCCTAATTCGTGGGTACTTGGACCCTTAACTCTGCATTATTCTATCTATCCCTATACATAGCCTTATAACCCCTGTGTAGGGGCCCCAATTCTTGGCTATTTGAATCCAGAGTTACTTGAACCCTCTGGGTTCAAGACCCTCACCCCCAAACCCCTCACGGCTCACTTTCTCGAGGTTGTGTTGCTTTGCATGCGTTCCCTGGAAAACCATGTTAGCTTAAGGTTTTTGGGTACGTGCTGATAGATAGCCAAATGTTAAAAGAAAACGGAAAATAACATGGAAACTGGTGTTAGACCCCTAACGGTCAGAGTATCTAATAATCATATACTTACCCAAAAGCTGTATTATAAATACTCTTACCCAAAACCCAAACACCTAATCATTGGGTAGTTGGACCCTAAACCCTAAACCCCCTATATCCTCGGGTACTTGGACCCTCTGGCTTAGGCCATTGAAGACCCTCTGGGTAAACCCTAAACCCTAAACCCCTAAACCCTAAACCCCTAAACCCTAAACCCCTAAACCCTAAACCCTAAACCAATAGGGTCCCGGGCTGTCCTCAGCCGGGTAGGCCCCTTCGATTCGGGGTCACACAGTGCATGCAAGAAAGCCTGCATCCTAAACCCTGAACCCTACCATTAATGTACCATAACTAACATGAGGTTTAGGGGTTAGGGGTTTTGAAGTTTAGGGTTTAGGGTTTAGAGGTTTAGGGTTTTAGGGGGTTTAGGGGTTTGGGGTTTAGGGGTTCGGGTTGTGCAACATTTCCACCGTACCAGGGCTACTTGGAGGGACGTGTTGCTGATATCTAGTTTGTACCACACTTCCATGGTGACAAGGCTTAGGTACAGTTAACCCAAGGGTCGAGGTGCCAAAATACCAGGTTGTTAGGTACCAAAGACCATACAGATTAACTGTAGTATGAGGGCTCAGAAGCCCTGTCATTTCGATACTTGGACTCTTAGCGTAGTATCCAGGCCAGAGTAGGTACCACTTCTAGACTATTCGTAGACGTAGATTGTTATGAACACTTATTATCCAGATTATAAGCAGCACGCCCCTCCAAGTAGGCCCTGAAACTTCTGAGCACCGGCTGCCGGTGCTGTCCCAAGCCCGAGGCTTCATTACTTGGAGTTCCATGTGCAATCTTAACTGTTTGTTTATTGTACTTCTAGGAAGACCCCGAAGTCACATAACATGGCTATAGTGGGTTTATAAGTACTGTTGTAAATCGGGCAGAAGTAGATGGACCTACAAGTAGGTTTTAGGGTTCAGATTTTCTGGAGGGTTCAGGGTTTAGGATTCAAGATTTCGTGGTTTAGGGTTTACGGTGTGGTGTGTAGGCTTCAGAGTTTAGGGTTTGTTGATTGAACCTTCCCTTAAAGGGTCTAAGTACAACGAGTTTGCACCCCTTGGATTCCATTGAGGGCGCCATTTTCAATTTACTCGAAGAGGGCGCTCGAAAGAGAATCAGAAACAGAAGCGACCCATGGCAGAAGGACTCCAGCAACAAATATACGGGAAGAGGGGCCTGTTTTTAAAGGGTCTGCCGCGTTTGGTTACCGACTTCGGATTCTTCTGAAAAGCCGCGGACTGGAGCTTCCATGAGTAATCGCGGTTCTTGATAGCCTCAACCCCAAACCCTGAGCCCTAGGCCCCAAACCCTAAGCCCTAAACCCTAAGCCCTACCTAGCCCCTCCAATGTAGTACATTTTTGGTAGTCCTAGTAAGAGTCCTAACCCAAAAACCATAACAAACCCAAAATGTAACCACATTGGAGGGTCCAGGTAAGCCCTGAGCCCTAAACCCGAAACAAGCACGGCTTCCGCTTGCAAGGCAGATGGGCGGGGCAGACATAACAAGCATGGTCGACAAGCCGAACAACCCGTGGGTAGTTCCCAAAAGTAGGATAGATTAGGTATAGTGAATATGTAGGGGTAATATAGGGGTTATAGACAGTTATAGAAGGATTTGTAGGGTTCGGGCTTCCCAGGTACCATTTTGGGGGTCCCATAATAATAGGGGTTCGTTATAGTATATTTGGGTATGTAAGGGGCATCCTAATTTTGGGCAACTACCCCATGTACAAACTTGAATATTCAATTTTGCGGACCAATCAAGGGGCCAAGGGGATACTGCCAGGACTCAGGCAATTGGCCTTCTTGTGGCAGTGATAACGTGATAACTGCCTGTGCTTGCGCTAAAAGCACCAATGCTTTCGGAGATAGCCACAGTTCTGTTTTTCCTTGTGCCCTACGGAGAGGGGAATTATTAATCATGGGTCTACAATACCATGGTCTTACGAAGCCTCATTTTGGACGCACTCCTTAAGCCGGAAGTCCATGGCTTTGATACCAGAAGCCCAGACCTGGAACCACACTGCTTCAATGGGACGATTTCGATGACCCCAACCCTTAAAACTAGGACCCTATGACTATTGTGTGATCATCATAGGGTCCCAATTTTGGGGGTTGGGTTGCCAAAATCATATGAAGACTTCCTGCGTCCATCATGTGCAGCATCTACTTAAATTCCTCCATAGGCTTACACATACACTGCTAAGGTGGTGCACACTACACTTTAGAGCCTATTTCCCAAAGCATTCTCCTGCAACCCTACCTAGAGCTGTTGCAGCTCTAGCCCAAAAAATCGCCGTCTGCTAGGTCAGCTTACATGCTCGCACCTCACATGAGCCAAGTTCCTGCATAGTAGATAATTTGGACCCGAATGGGTCGCAATGCAGGTATTTCGGGCCGAATTTATGAACGATTTAGGCACTTGAATGCTTGAGGTTTTGAGTGGTATGAGCATTCTCCGCTCAGTTTCGAAAGCTACCATGAAGAGGCAACATATTGCGAAAACCAGGAAGAAGAGCGCTAAGGGCCAAGGGCTAATAGCGTCGATTTTACGATGTAGTGCCCTCAATCAGGTCCGACTGAAGGACGACTGAAACCATAAGCACCCCACCCATACTGACGCAAAAAGGATTGTGTGCCCACTGTTTGGCGGCACGTAATAATTTCTCTGCTTCAGATTACCCTCCCAACCAACTACCGGAATTCGAATAAAAAGTATCGAGGAATCGGTTATCACTGAACTTATCGGTTGCCACCTACACCTCACTTACCCGAAGGGTCCAAGGACCCAAATAATTAGGAACTTGGGTATTGGGGGTAATAGTGATTATAGTACGGGTTTTGGGTAAGTGTATGATTGCTGGGTTCATGGACCCTTAGGCTTCTGTCATCACGGTGCAATGAACTGTTTGGTCGATGATATGAAGGCCGCCCCTGCACCTGCTGCTGCGGAGGCGGCCGTTGCATCCACATAGGATAACCTAGGTACATAGAGGATTATATAGGGATATATAGGGTTATGTAGGAATACATGGGGTTATATAGGGATATATATACAGATTATATAGGGCTTACATAGGGGTATGTGGGGATATTTAGGGATATATAGGGGTCATGCAAAAGAAAATTGAAATTTCTATTTAGAGCTTAGGGTAGGAAATGGAAAGTTAGGGATATTAGAAAGAAATTGCTTTGGGATAATGGAAAAGATAATGGAAACTACCATTAGGGTTGAGGGTTTTAGCATATCATTAGCTTTCGCCCAGTAGGAAATGGGAACTGCGGTATAGCGACTAACAAGGGGGAGTCTGAAAGAACCTCTGTATCCATCTCCCCGTCCAACTACGTCTACACTACCTCATATCAGTCTAGCACCTTATCAGGTCCTACAAAGCGTACATAACCTAAGTTTGCAAGTGCCGAATCCGAATAATCATACCTGTGCTAAATAACAACTACCCAAAGCCCAGGTATCTAATTATTGGGTACTTGGCCTCAAGCCTCAACTCTATATACAATCCTACATGTGTGCATATATAAATGTATATGTCCCTTTAAAGAGTCCTAATTATTGGGTACTTGGACCCTGGGATAAGGAAAGTCCACTCTGAATGCAGCTTTAAGACATAGCCAAGTATTCAAGATGAAATGGAAATTGCTGAGTTTAGGGATATAATCCCCCTAAATGGGGAGTCAACTAGGCTTATGCAGTGGGTTCTGAGACTAAACCCTAAGCCCTAAACCCTAAACCCGATTACACAAGGATTTTGACAATTAGGGATCCCCGGGGATCCTCTTAGCAAGGGGTATTGCATGTCGGGGTTTAGGGTTTAGGGTTTAGGGTTTAGGATCTATATCCCCCAATTCATGAAAAGTATCATATTTCGCGATAAAGTGCTCCAATGGTCTCCGGAAAGAAATGCCCGGCGAATCCAGCAGAGCTGTGAAGCAGACAGACTACTGTAGGATCATGCTCTATCTCTTTGAACCCCTGACTGGTTCCTTAAACCCTAAACCGCAAACCCTGAGTTAGAACCCTGTGCTTGGGCATGGCATCTCAATCTTAGTCTTACAATGCGTGCAAGGTTATGGGGGGCATGCCCTGACTTGCAGTGGATAGTAGTCTCTTCGACCCTCAACCTAAAAGCCTAAACCCAACCTCTCAACAAGGGCTCCAAACAGCCCAGGCCAAGCATTGTTTGCAGATGTCAGGGTGCTTGCCAGATTTTTAACTGACAACCCCAGAGTAAAGCTACCTAACATCTTCAAGAAGTCGTCAAATATTGTGCGTTATTCACAGTCGTAGAGCTGCCAGGGTGGAAAGTCCCAAATTACCTGGTCCCCAGAACGCCGGTCCTGCATGCAAACAAAAGCCCTATCCCTATGCCCTAAAACCAGAAAGCTTAGCTCGGTAAATCTTCAATCCCCAACCCTCATCATCCCCAAACCCTATTGGGTAGGCCCCTGGCATATTTAAGATTTTCCTTAATGGCCTTAATAGGGGACCATATATACTAACCTGCTTCAAATGGCTTTAGGGGCCAACCTGGCCTATAACTGTCACCCCTAAGCTCAAGCCCAGAAATCTCAGAGTCCTATAGGGCCGAAGGTCCTAACCCCTAGAACTTTTTCAGTAAACCAGTTGTGCCAGAAATCTTGACTTCAAAATTCATGTTCCCACAGGGTCCAGTTAGAAGTACAAGTACAAGTAGGTTCTCATTACCCATGAACCTCGAAGTAAATCCTAGATCGCCAAAACTGCACAGATACCCTGAACCCTATCCCTTTATTTGTATAGTTACAGGCACAATATCCTTATACTCTCCTTACACGCTTCATTATCCAGCTAGAGATTTCTGGACCCTTGAACCCTGAACTGTGTCAGGGTGGCGAATGGGGTCTCCCAGCGGCTGCAGAAGCAGCCAAGGAGGCTGAGGACGAGGTGGCAAAGAGTTCTAGGATGTGTTTTATTGGGGCCTTTAGGGTTTACAAGGTTTGGGGTGTTTTTTGGAGGGGTTTGTTTTAGGGGTTTTACAGATGTTTGGTTTTTGCAGGGTTTACGGTTTTTGAGGGACGAAGTATGGCTCTTTGGGCTCAGCGAACTTAGAGGATTATATATCTACATATAGATATATGTATATATACTTATGGGTATATGTATATATATATATATACGGACTATACAGTTTCAGGTTTGGGGGGTTGGGGTAACAGATGAGGGGAAGGAAGGGTCTGCAAGAGTTGGGTCCAGGCATTCATGAGCCTAGCTTGGGGTGGCCCCTGATGAGCATGCTCGAGCAGCCCCCACCTGACACCCAGGCCTTTGGACCTCCTCTGCCTAACAAGATTACTTTAAGCTAGATTGCCGGGACCACAGCTTTGCTGTTTTAAGTGGCTGCGCAGGAAATCCAGAACAAGCCAGGTTGCCGGGATTGTGCCGGACCCCTGCACCCCCTTGGCACCCAAGAAATGTCGGGCCCGGGCCCCAGGGGCTTGGGTCCCGGGCCCCTGAGGCAAACACCCAAACAAGAGGGTTGTCACCCTCTCTGTTTTTTGCTGAAGCCATCCAACACGCCCCCCAAGGTCGGCGGACTACCCAAACGCCAAACCCTGAACACCTAAATCCTAAACCTTGAAACCTACACCCTGAAGCCTAAAACCTTAACACTAAAGCGAAAACCTTACACCTGGAAAACCTACACGCTACACCCTAATTCCTAGATAGTAGCTTCCATGTTCTTTTCCGTTGTCCCCATTTAATCCCTAAAGTATCTCTATATAACCCTATATAATCCGAAACCCTTAACCATAAAACTTCAACCCCTCTGCATCCTCGAGGCCCGAAAGCAAGGCAAAAGTGAAGAGGAGATCGCCAAGGCCCAGATAGGTTGATAACAGCAACTTATGTTTGTATGGGCTTAGGGTTCAGGGTTTGGGGCGGGGTTGTACACGGTGTTATACAGGGATAACGGCAAAGAAAAAGGAACTCATATATACTATTTAAGGTTCAGAGTTTAGTTCTTTTGCTTAGGGTTTAATTAGTTCAGGGGATTTCTTCGGGTATATCGGAAAACAACAGGCAACATACAAATTGGAAGATAGAATGCATGCTGGTATTAAAGAGATGCTTAGGGCCTCAGGAGGCCTGGTAAGAAGGCTACACAGGGGACTAATAAGCGGAGTAAGCCCAATTAGATGACTTGCTTGCACATTTCTAACCGATTTACAACAGTCCCTGAACCCTAAACCAGATATATGCCTGTATAACCCTATAACCTCTTTAGAGGCTCCTTAGAACCGACTTACTAAATTCCCTGAGGTTTGGGCCTCGAAACTAAGGGGCTTGGGTTCTATCCTATGGCCCATAAGGAATCTACGGCTGTCTGGACCCAAAACGATTACCCTAAGAGTCCAAGGACCCAAACAACAGGGCGTTAGTGCCCAAATACCATTAATATTAAAGCATTAGGGCCCCGAAGCCCCGTTATTTGGTTCCTTGGACCCTCAGGGTTATAAGGGTCTGCGACCAGGCAGGGCCTTTTTTGGTTGTTTTTCATGGATTATATTAGGCGAATAGGGAGGGGTGAGGTCAACGTTCTAGCTTGACGTAGGAGCAATTCTGTCATTGTGTTGTAGTTTTGTTGGAGCTTCACAACTCGATACGTCAGCCGATGCACCAGGAAAGTCCAAATACCAAAGAATCATATACTTACCCAAAACTTGTTCTCGAATTACTTTTAGCCAAATACCCACGTACTCAATTATTCAGTACATGGACCCCAAACTCTACACCGTAAACTCAGAATTCTATATATCCATCAAAGGGACGGGATTATGCAGTACATGAACCTTTATTGGCGATAGGCGAAGAGTAAAGATCTTCACTCGAGCCCCAGTCCTTTTTTGAAAGGTTTTCATAGTCTGCCGTTATGGCCGCGTTACATAAGTTTTCGTGGCATTCCAAAAGGATGCGGGCTCTATGGTTTAGGGTTTGGGGTTTAAGGTTTAGGGCCTAGGGTTCAAGGCTTTGGATGACATGACGGCATGAGTTTTTGTTGGGGGGGGTTCGGGTCTTTCCCTAAACCCTAAATGGACCTATTGCAGCCCAGGCTATGTTGTTTGCATGCTGGGGCTCAGGTTAGAACCTTGGTTTCGGGCCTTGAAATCCAGCCAGAGCTCCAAGATAGCGATAATACATAGCCTTTATACACACTATCTTGGAGTTAAAGGTTGCTGTCAACGACGATTCTAAAGGTGTAGGCTGCGCCCTACACTAACCCTAAGCCTGACCCCAAAGCCTGAACCCTAAATTTAAATACCCCAACCCTAAACCCTACATACCCCAACCCTGAACCCTAAATACTCAAACTAAGTAACTCGAAGCCCTAAAACCTGAACCTCAAAGGGGTTAGGGTTTAGGGTTTAGGGTTTAGGGGCCCCAAACCCTGAGCCAGAATGACTTACGGAAGCCCCTACGATCGAGGACAGGACCCCAGGCACCCTGAATTGACAGCCTCAAGTCACCAAAAGCAGCCTTAGGAGATTGGGGTTTAGGTATTTAGGGGTTTAGGTCTAGGTATATAGGTTTTTGGGGGTTTCAGGGCTTAGGTATGTAGGTGTTTAGGGTTTGGGGTTTAGGGTTTTGATGCAAAGGGGTTCTGGTGTTTAGGTAGTTTGGCAATGAAGGTTTAGGGCTTAGGCATTTAGGGTTTAGGTATTCGGGAGGGTTTAAGTCTCTATAGGGTTTAGGTATTTATGATTTGGGGATTAGGTACTTAGGGTTTAGGTATTTCGGGTTCATGGTTTACGGAGCAAGTTCTGCGCTTAAATTACCTTTAACTCCCTTTCAAAAGGGTATTTATGAGGATATAGATCTAGGGTTTAATTAGGGCCAGAATAATGGAGAATCAAATGGGCAGCAAGAAGTGGAAGATGCAACAGAAACTGGGTTTGATAGGGTTAGCCTTCGCCACCTTCTTCTACCAACCACACTCAGGCGCAACCCAGTTGGCTGGTAAGTTCTGATGTTGGATGGACAACTGCAACTGGACATTCCCACCATGAGCTCGTTCACACGGTTTAAGGTTTTGGGTCTAGGGTTTGGGGTTTAGGGTTTAGGGTTTCACGATGCCGAACGCGTTTATCAATCGCCTGCCTTCATACTAGACAGGCGCAAGACTGCAGAGACCTTTCTTCACTTTCTTCGAGATTAAGAACTGGGTAGGGAAAACCCTAAGTTACAGCCAGGTTATGTCCTAGTCTCTGGTCATGAGGACTGTAGATAACACTGGTGTCTCATAACATGCAGAATGTAGACCCACGATTAATAAACCCCCTCCTTTGAAGGGCCTTGATATTAGGATCCCCATTATAATCCCTATTAAGGGGACGGGGTTTATTAATCAGGGGTCTACATTCACCCGAAATCGCGATAATCGACCAATCCCTAAACTCTAGACCCAAAACCCTAAACCCTATACCCTAAACTTTAGACCCTAAACCCTGAAACCCCTAAACCTTAAACCCTAAACCTTGGGTACTGCCACCCCTCAGTAACAGTTGGATAATGTTTATAATATGGCTATATATCGCCCTTATAATGGGACCCCTAATACAGACTGTTACTGGGTGGGGGCAGTACTGAACCTAAACCCAATAATCAGGGGTCTGGGTTACCTTGCCAGCCCCTCGAGCCTGCAGGCCGGACGCGATGCTGGGGAGCGGGTCATGAGGGTGGCGGAGGAGGCACTGGGTATAGGGTTTAGGGCTTGGGGTTTAGGGTTTGGGGTTTAGGGTTTAGGGTTGGGGTTTGGGGTTTAGGGTTAAGGCCTAAGGGTCCAAGGACCCAAATAAAACGGTCTGAGGGCCCTATTTTATCAATGGCATTTGGGCCCAAGAACCCTATTATTTGGGTCCTTGGACCCTTAGGGTTGCTGTTGTTGTTGTTGTTGTTGTACGCA
>CAJNIZ010043594.1:39150-55383 GCA_905231905.1 Symbiodinium pilosum | reverse complement strand
ATGATGATCTGCACTAGAATGGTCAGAGAGTGTCAGAATCTTCAACTTAGACCCTAATAAATCAGAATACTTGATATGGGAACTTCCAATAAGGTACCACTACTTCCGGGAACCCCTAATCCCTAAACCCTAAACACTACATAACCTCGCAGAGCCCCTATAACACCCTGTAAAGGTGCCGTTAATCCAGGAAGCCCCCAAGCCCTAAACCCTGAACCCTAAAAACTACCCTACCCTTCCCAAAAAGCCGAACCTCGTTGGAAAGCAGCGTGCCGATCAAGACGGCAAAGGCCTACAGTGCATGAAATGGCGCTCGCTACAAGAATCGGATTTAGGGTTCAGGGGGTTTAGGATTAAGGGTTTAGAACTAAGGATTTATCATTAAGGGTTTAGGAGTAAAGGTTTAGGATTTAGGGTTCGGTTTAGGGTCTAGTCTTTAGGGTTTAAGCGTCAGGGTTTAAGCGTTAGGGTTTAGGGTTACCAGAATTGGAAAGGAAACCGGAAGTTACCCTACGGTTGATACTGAAAATCCCTCAGGACCCTTAAGTGCCCGATACCTTGGAAATTCTGGTATTGTAGTAGACTAAGGTCATGCAGGGTTTTAGCAGTAGAAGTCAGTATGGCCCCAGGAGCCCTCAATCTAAAGTTTCAAGTTTGGGCCCCAAACTCTGGGATCCTTGTATACCTAGTATATACCCCATATTTACCCTTAAGGGTCCCTAGAATCCCCAAACCCTGGGATCCTTATATACCTTATATACTCTATATTTACCCTTAAAGGTCCTTAGCATCCCCAATGCATGGTGATTTTGTGGCCTGAGTTCTTCCTATGGTACAAGACCCTGCTGCACAGGGTTTTTGCTCTGACCTTTCTCCGCAGGGTTCAGGGTTTAGTGCTTACCTGCACTGAAGGTACCCTGACCTTCATGGGATCTATAAAGCCATCATTGGGAGTATGACTAGCATCTAGTTGCAGCTTGGTAGGAAATGCAGAAGGACAAGTCCTTGTAATACTCCATGTTTTTCCCAAAGCCCAAAACCCTAAACCCTAAATACTCCCTATTTATGCCCAAAGCCCTAAACCCTAAACCCCGAATGCTCAATCGCCCTCTCCGAGCGAGTCATCTGCAACAGTCTGTGTAGACCTAGGATCCCCTACGCCTTGCTGGTCTTGGTGAGGGGGGAGCGGGGAACGGAATTTTGCTGCGATTAGGGTTTAGGGTTTAGGGTAGGGTTGGACTTCTGACGTGTTTACAAGGATCCGCGTCCTCAATCCAGAATGACGAACATGCACTGAAGTGCACTTTGCCTGCTCGTCGAAGCGTATGCCGCCACGAACCTCTCGCTTTCGGTCTAGGGTTTAGAGATTAGGGTTTAGGGACTAAGGTTTAGGGATTAGGATTTAGGGTTTAGGGATTAGGGTTTAGGGACTAAGGATTAGGGTTTAGGGATTAGGGTTTAGGGCTTAGGGCACGTGATCTTGCTTGGAAAAAATTCCCCCCCATCCGAAGGCTGAGTCTCCCCAACAAGGTAACAAGAGCACTGGTATGTGCCACATGTGAAAGGTGGGGGAGTTCATGGATTGGGGTCAAAGATTTAAGTTACTTTACAATGTCTAGGTTCCCCAGTAACTTCCTCAGAAAAACGGTACCCTTTTTGCGGATGTTATGCTTCAATAACGAGACCCCAAAATACAAAGGGAAAAAGGGTACTACTGGGGTGTGGACCTAATGCAAGGTGAAAGAGTTCTTTTTGACGTTTCAACTTTCAAGTGCGTGTTTCCCACTAAGTAGATAATAAGAATGGAGAAGAACATGGCAACAGTTGTTTAGGGTTTAGGGTGTAGTCCCCTTAAGTAGAAAGAATATGGGGTATATGGGGAACTAATTCTGAGATTGGGCAATTCCATATTCTATCTAGTTAAAGTGGCTATGGGCTTACTGAAGCTATAGACCCCGAACGGTTGATACTTGAAGTCCTGCATGACGCGAAGTATCCCGAACCTGGATGTTGCACCGTAATTGTAATATCAACAGTAGCTACCCAAACTTTGGGGTAGTTTCAAGTTGTCTTTTGGATGTCGTTACCCTAAACCCTACCTAGACCTCTATACCCCATGCCCTTTTTAGGATACCAAACTTTATGTCTAGTCTGAGATCTTCTATATATGAAATAAAGTACCCTGAAAAAGGATGATCAGGGTCTAGCAGCCAAAGTAGTATGAAGAAGAGTACCGTCTTGAGCAAGACTGTTAAGGGTTTACATTCGTCTTCTAATACGCCATAGCCGAAAGGCAGATACAATTGTACTCTCCCAAACCCTAAACCCTAGACCCCAATATGACATTCCATCGCAAGACTCACTGGTAGAAGTGTTCGACCTTTGCCCCATGCCCAGTATCAAAGATTCAAGGATTGGGTTTGTAGGGTCTAGGTGTGGGCTTGGAGGATGTGTCAGATTCAGTTTACCACACACGTTTCAGTACCCACAGAGCTAAACCCTCAACCCTAAACCCTACCTGAACCCCAAAAGTATGCAAAATAATAGCCTTTTTTCGGATTTCGGGCTATTATCTTACCTACTTCGAGGGCCTAGGTAAATCCTGATACTCACAAGTTCGCACCTCTGCAGGCTTTCCCCCATTTAGAGCCAGTAAAGTGGTCCTAGTAGAGCCCCTATTCGGCTTCCAGGTGAGGAGATGAACCCAATTCTAAACCCACAGCCGGAGGCCTAAACTCCTTAAAAAGGGGTTATAGGGGATTCTAGAAAGGTTTATATGGGGAGTATTATAGGGAAGTCTTTAACCTGAAGCGGGTTTAGGGTTTAGGGCGAATCCCTCAACCTACGGGAAGCCAAATACGAATCCGTCAAACTCCCAGCAAAACTGGGCAGTAGCACCACAGCGTTCACAGCGCGTCCAAATTTTTCGGCATCGGACAGAGCAGCTACACTGAGCACTTGCCTGGGCTGAGCTTCTGGAAGTAGGGCCCTGTGTGCTGAAGGGCCTTTGAGGGGCATCTAGGGATACGGTTGATGGACGCAAGTACTCGCGGGCCTACATGCCCAAACCTTGTAGGAATTATGATGCCATAGTAAATAAGAAATGGAATTGGACCCCATGTTCTATCTACCTAAGGGAGAGGTGTATACTGTCTACTATACCAAAGTGGTGCAGGACTTTGCCCATCAACTGTATGGAATGAAAAGTTTGGAATGTTGGGGCCCACATACTGCTGATAGGGTTTGGAATTGGTTGATATTGATGATTTGTATGGATACTCTAACACTTAGACCCTGTCGTAAACCTTGAAGCCGACACCCTAAACCCTAAACAGTCTGGGAATACCACCAAAATACGGGCTCCAGCTGTACCAGCAGAATTTCTGAGTCAGGGCACATAGCAGCAAAACCCCATATGAGCTGCGATCAATATTTACCTACACAGGTCAATGGACGTGTGATCCTTATTGAGGACTATATTGGGGACCATACTAAACTACAAGAGGGACACCCATATCCACTGTGAAAGGTCTCTTAGGCTGCTATTGACTGTAGCTCATGTCATGCGCTTCTCACCATGGAGTTTACCATATGCCTATGGACGTTTCTGAAAAGAGGGGGGGGTCCCTGGGGACCTTGTGAGAGTTAATTGAGAAACCTCCGGAATCCTCGACCCTAAACAAGATTGGGGTTTAGATTTTTAAAGCCCAAACCCTTGCAAGTCCCTAGCCCTAAGCCCTAAAGCCAGGGCCCTAAATCCAGAATCCCGACAAACCTTGAGGGAGACTCCTATATATGAGCCTTGCAGAATCCCCAAGCCGTCCCTAGGTTAGGGTTTATTACCATTACTTAGGGTTTGCGGGGGGTTATTTTGGTTTCAACATCTCGAAGCTTTAGAATCTTGAGGTTGACGAAAGCTTGAGTCATGGTAAGTTGATATGGGCTTGAGGGCTTACAGTTTAGGGTTGAGGGTTTAGAGTTTAGGTTTAGTGTTTAAGGGGTTAGCGTTGAGGGTGCTGGGTTGAGAGTCTAGGGGTTTAGGGGATTTGGGCGTGGAGCGCTTAGGGTTTGGGATGTTAGCTTGGGGGTTTAGGTTGTGGGGTTTAGGGTTTTGTGTTTATGGAAACCCCAGCCGCATCCCTCACGGAATCCCTGATGATACAGACGGCTGTGCTCTAAGGGTCCAGAAAGGCCGCATCTTGAACAGGCTTAGATAACATCAGCCCACATAGCCGGACTTCCGCCTCTACCGATACTTGAGAGCAATGAACCCTAAACCCCAAACCCTGAACCCTAAACCCCGAACCCTAAATCTCAGCTCCCTGGAACCCGGGAACAACCCAGACTTGCAACTCCGAGAGAGCTCCCCAAGTGGCCTCTCAGCTCCTACTGATGATCTGTGTAAGTTTCCTAAAGGGGGTTTAGGCTTTAGGGTCTAAGTTTATAGGATGCAATTTGACCCAAATTCGCTTTCGGCCCAAAACTCTTCTTTTATGATTTTTCAAAGGCAAGTGTCCAGGCACCTGGGTTTCTTCATAATGTTCTACCGTCCCCTCAACCCTGAACTCTGACATGTCTCCGGCCACCTCAGCACATCTGACTGGACCTTCTCGCCGCAATCCTGCGCGAAAAAACGCTAAACCCCAAGGTTAAGGTTGTAGGGTTAAACCTCGGCCGCTGCCAAGCTGGGACCACGGAAGTGTCTCATTATTCTTATTGTTCTTATGTGCAGTCGAACTCATCCCTTTCGCTCCAAGATGTCTGCTTTCTTGAGTTCAAGGTAAGTGTGCAAATGCCGCTGACAAGCTATATCCATCTATGTCCTACATGACCCCACATGCCCGAAACCACCAAAATACAGCAGCACCCCAAAACCCTATAAACCCTAAACTGCACTAGCAAACTATACTCAGACCTAGACCCTATAGTCTGCCCTTAAGTAGATAGAATATGGGGTATATGGCGATCTTACCATGATATACCCCAAGCCATATTCTATCTGCTTAAGAAGTACTGTAACCTATGTTAGAACCGGGGATCATCAACCCTAAACCCTAAACCCTAACCTACGTCAGTACAGAAGTTCATCATACCGGCAACCTTCAGGCTTTTTAGGGCATTCATGTTTGGGATTAGGAATTGGACTTGCCAAATTGAAGTGACACGCGCTTACGGTTTAGGGTTTAGGGTTTAAGGTTTAGGGTTTAAGGTCCGGGGTTTAGAGTTTAGCGTTGAGGGTTTAGGGTCCAAGGTTTAGGGCGCATGTGACCCTACATACCCCATATACCGCTACAAAATCTTTAAATGGGACGCCATTGAAGCCTAAGAGCAACCTCCCAACCCCATTCTATGTAATAAGGGCACCACACCCTCAACCCAAACCTTAGACCCTAAAGCCCAGAACGCTAGACCGTAAATCCTCAAGCTTAGACCCCAAACCCTAAACCCGAAGTCCTAGACCCTAAGCCCTAAACCCTTGAATCATGGGCGACTGGCTTTCTAGGTAGCATTCGCCGCATAGCCTGTGGGTCTGAACCTTGAGCCGTACCGCGGATAAGATTTAGGGTTTTGCGCTTACGGTTTGGGGTTTAGGGTTTAAAGTCTAGAAAACCCTAAGCCCTGAACAGCATTGCGCCCTTCGATTCTAAATCTCCAAGCCCCAAGCCTCCCATCCCTGAAGGCTCGGTGCCTGTAATACGTTTCATGGAAGAAATCTTGTATGGCCATAAGGGGATTATATAAGGTTTAGGGTTTAGGGTTTAGGGTTTAGGGTTTAGAGTCTAAACTCCTTAAAGGTGGTTATATAGGAAATCGCATAGGGAGGTATGATAGGGCGTATGAAGTTGCATGTTAGGAATTTAGACTAATAACTCATACATCCATAAGGTTTGGGGTTTATGGTCTAGGGTTTAGGGTAACATATATATACACACACACACGTCAACCCCAAAGAAGCAGCATTAGCAGTAAGCTATGATTAGGGTCATGAAGGATTTTGTCATGTTGCCCAATCAAGTCAAACCATTTTCCGATTGTAAGAAACTGCATCAAAAAGGAAAGGATACCCTAAAGCTCTATTGGGGTCTGAGTTATTATCCCATACAGAAAACAGGTTCTGTGAGTGCTTGCGTATGTTCCCCGGATACTATCGGAAACCCTGACCCCTGCATCAAAAGGGCATATATGTTCTTGACGCTAGACCGAGGAGCCTACAGCCCTACTCAACATGACGGTTTAGGGTTTAGCGTTAATTTAAACCCGCCAGGCTGGTGTGTGAAGGTCCTGCGGAGAAATTACTAAACTTCCTCTAGCCGTATGGGGGAAAAACACCCGCTGAACTTAACATGGAACCGGAGGGATATTTCACGGAGCACTTAGCAAGACACCCCCAGAACCTATTTTTCTTGGACCTCAAGATGAAAATGCCGGACGAAACCCTTCATGAATGATTCTACAAATGTACGCTCGTCTTGAATCTACAAGATGGATGTTGCAAGTAAAGCAGCATGAAAGTCGTGAGTGACCTTTGCCCATCGACCTTATTCCACAATCAAGTAGAAGTGCCTTCTCCGCATCAAAATATTGAACAAAATACAAAAAAATATCATCTTAGCGTATATTGGGGTGTATCCTACCCTCAAATAAAATGATACGCATGTAAGAATTTGCATACATTCCCCCGATACTACCCTAAACTTTAAGCCCTAGAAGCCCTGAACCCCCCAAGCCTGAAAGGGCTTCCCAAAAATTAAGGGGTACAGTTTTGGGGGTCCCCATAGTAAGGGCCATAATTTTTTTGGGGGTCTATATCAAATTTCTCCTATAACCCTAAGCCCTAAACTACCAAATCGGTCTCCAGGATCTGCTCCAAGGCATCCAAGGCCTCAGGTACGTGCGAGTCCTTTGCTGAGGACGGGCGGCGGTCAAGGTCTTGGGTTTAAACTTTAAGGCTTTGGGGTGTAAGGTCTAGAGCTGTGGGTTGGGGGCTGACTCAAGGTATAAGGTGGAAGGTTGAGGGTTTACCCTGGTCTGCCTCGAATACGTTTAATTTGGCTGTTGGGAAGCGACTAGTTTAACTGGGTTGTTGTATGCTAGCCTTTACGCGACCCCAAAAATAACCCAGCATGACTAATGAACTTATCATCTATCAGGGGTTCTAGAAAACTTTTTCCCTTGTACCCATTAAATGTACGCACGCTCCTTGCGGACTACATCAAATTGAGTCATGTACTTACTTGGGCCAATTATCACATAAGGGCGATGGTAAGAAAACACGGAGTAATACTAGAACATGTAAGAATCATATGGGCATGGCTAGCTCCATCCGTTATCCTCCACCGTTGATGGCTGCCCTTGAACCCTGACGTCCTATATACCAGAAGGATCTTTGAAAGCTTTCGCGCACCAACTTCAGAAAACGCACCTGGGGTATATAGAGAGTGGCTTTGGGGCAACCCTGTTTCAAAACGTGCTCTGTCAGGAGAAGACTGCTGAGAAGGCACCTTTCGACTGGAAACATGTGAATCTGGAGCCGGTAAGGCAATTTCTGATTGGTGAATTTAGAGCTGGAAGGTACCAGCCTGCTTTTCAGCCTGGCCTGTTTGATATGTAATAGGATCACAGTGCTGTAGGTTCCAAGCAACATACCAAACAGCTGAAATCAACACCTGCCGTAAAAGAAACTTTGGAATGCGTGTTTTTGCTGTATATCTAGACAGCTGGGCTTTCACTTCCCATGCAGGCAGCAATGCTAGCCAAAAGGAAATTCATTGCACAGATGCGTTTTCTGCACGCACGTCTGCAATGTTTGCAAAAAAAAGAGTGAAACCCTGTGTGCGTGAAAAGTGCGTGAAATCCCGTGAAAAGCCCGTGAAACACTGTGAAAAGACACAAAAAACTGCGAAACTTTGACCCACCCAACACCGCTGATTTCGAGTTCGATTTTTTCTGCGACGCATGCACTTTTCTTGCTGAGGGGCGTTTTCTTCAAGACGTTGACAGGGTAGTGCGCATGGCGGATCCTATTGCGGAGATTCAAAGAAAGGCCCGGAAGAGGGCCGCTAGGGCTTTGACAGCAAGTGACGAGACCCCGCGAAGATCATCAACTACTTTGTTGGGGCCTAGGTTGTTCCTTCCTGTTGCAATCAAGGTAGACCACTTTTTAAGGTAAAGTGCATATTCTTGGTGAAGTCCAATGTCTCTTCCAATGTCTATGACAGCAGCAAAGAGGATGCTCAAAATCAGTTTCCACCCTCGATGGATACCCCGCCGCCAAAGCAGAAAACTGCAGCCAGTGTCACCCCCACCCCGCCAAGCCAGCCAGACTCTCGAATGAGCTTGTGCTCTGGTGATGATGAGAAAAAGGAAAGGTCAGTGAAGCCACGTCGTGCTGACCCTGAGACTCCGACAAGGGTAACAGGGAAAACTCCGCGTACACCACAGCAAGTGAAAGCAACCTTGCAGCGCGCAACCACGGCGGACCAAGAACCCTGGAGTGACAGAAAAAGGAATGCCAAGGCCCTGCAGAATGACCTGCAAGCAGAGCATGAGAAGTGCAAAGCAAAAGCAGCATCAAACATAGAAGAGCTTGCAAAAACAAAAACAAACGATGCTCAGGCTGAGACTGGTGCAACCTCGAAGCGGAAGCTGATAGACTTGAGTAGCCCAGCGGCTAAGCTCAAGCAATAAAAGCTTACGAAAGAGGATAAAGCAAAAGCAGCGGCAGAAAAAAAAGCAACGGCTTATGAGATGAAGGACCATGACACGGCACGAAGTTCCAGTGACCCTATGCCCTGCGCTGAGCCTGAACCTGTGCCAAAACCAAAACCAAAGACCGCAGCAAAGGCTGAGTCCAAAGCCAGCTCCACCCCAAAGGCAAGCCCTGAGAAGAGCATGAGGAAGGTACAGAACCCCAAAGCAAAGGCAAAGGCAACGGCCGCAGGAAAGGCCACAGCAAAGGCTAAGTCCGAAGCCAGCTCCACCCCGAAGGCAAGCCCATCCGATAAAGAAAAGCCAGCAGTTGCAGCAAACCCGCCCGAAGAGGATGATGATCAGGAGGCATCAGAAGCAGGTGACCCTAAAGCAGTCAAGAAGGAAGCACACAAGCTTTACATGAGATTATGGCGAAGTGTGACGAAAAGCCATTGCCTTAGGTTTGCTTAGGACTTTGTAATTTGAGTTTAGCATGTACGTGTATGTTTCTGCCACGTTGCTGCCTACTTTGTCTGCGCTCTTGCACACATAGAATTCTAGGTCGGCAGACGCCAGATGAGATCAGAAAGGCTTTCAGGAAGGACAAGTTCCGTCTGCGCCTTACAGGTTTGTTTTGTTGTATGCTGGGCAACAGTCGCAGACTCCACATTGGTTTGGTGCTCAATGTACGTAACTCCTGTATGGACCTAAGGAAAGGGTGCCATGCAAACCATGTACGAAGACTTCATCGCTTGCAACGGGTCATAGGAAAAATCTTCGCTGTACTGCGCGATCACAAGCAGCAAGAAGAACCAAAGAAGAGGATGCAGAACATGGCTGACGCGTCGCCAGATGCTGGTGCACTTCAAAGATCCCAAGTTGGTTGCCACAATCATCCACCGCAAAATGAAGGACAAGACCCTGAGAAAGACTGAGGTGAGAAAGCACCCGGAAGTTCCAAGCCATTTGGCTTCAAAAAATGCTTTGCATTTTCTAGAGATTAGAGATTCCAGCGTTCTGACTCTGACTGTCTGAGTGCTGAGGTCTGCGGCAATATCTGGTTTTGGTCAACCATGAGGTCATTTATGAAAACACAATTTCCCTCGATGATGTCTTCTAGCTCTCGGACACTGCGCAGACTGGACAATCGCACGGCGGCAGCAGCAGCAGCAACAGCAGCAACAGCAGCAGCAACAAGTGCAAGAATAGCAAGGCTGCAGCAGTAGCAGTGACAGTGGCAGTAGCAAGAACAGCAGCATTCGCAGAAACAGTAGCAAGGCAAATCCTGACTAGCAGTCTTTTGCAACGAGGCAAACTCGCACCAGAAGACATTGGGGCATCCAGGCAACTTCACGTCTCCAACCAGAAATGCTTGATATTCTCAGAACATAACTTGAGGCGGAGACAGCAACATCATCTTGAATCGGCAGGATAGTAGACGCCTAAACAATCTCTTGTATGACCCCCCTTAAACGAGTTTAGACCCCTGAACCCCAATCCCTAAGCCCTCATATATATCTATATATATATATATACCCTCACCAAGCGCGCGCAACAAATCCTACCTCATGGAGCCCGTCCCTGAGGGCCCAAGTATCCAGATCGTACAAAACTTGGGTCTCAAGAATCTATAGAGTTTGGGGTTTAGGGTTTGCGGTTTAGGCTTTAGGGTTTGGGGATTACGGTTTAGGGTCGACAGTCAATATTTCGTACATGGTTTAATGAACATGGGCTCCTTATTAAAGACTGTATTTGGGACTGTACTAAAACCCGATATCCACTATCTCTTGATAAGCCTCATGGAACACGTTCCTATGTACATCCCTACCGATCCTTTGAACCCTATGCCAACCCGAAACTCTAAACCCTAAACAGAACTGTTGAACCCGTCGGAGAGTCGTATAGCGCTCGAGACAAATTGGCCTAGCAACAGAGTCACGTGGTTTTGGGTCGAAGTGATTTTCCTTTTCGGGGGTTTAGGGCTTCCTCAACATCTAACAACGGTGAAATGAGCCCCAACATGCATAGAATACTTGTATACTGCACACTTAGGAAAGGTTTGGGGGGAAGCTTTCTCAAAGGGTCCAAATACCTACAAAGGGCTTAGGATTTAGGATCTAGGGCGTGCCTAGATCCCTATACCCTATCCGTTTTTTAGGATACCTAACTTTACGTCTTGCATCTTATATATACATATACACAATTAGGTACCCAACAAAGGGAGTAGGGCCCTAAACCTTCCCTAGGTCTAGGTAGGGCTTTGCGCTTCAGGCTTACGCGCTTCTTTCTCGGAGTCCCAAGAATAACTGTTCGGCAAGGATAATGACCAGGACCCTCCTTGTACCCCCTGAATATGGGTATATGGTCCCTATTTAGGGTATATAGAGGGTAGAAGGAGGGTCTAGGAAGATTTTTTCTAGATGTTCAGCGTTTGCTGAAAAATAGTACAGCAGATACTATGAAGTTCTGCAGTATCATGGCCTTGGCAATAGTACCTAAAACCATTTGTCCGTCCCGCCACCTACACGTGAGCTATAGTCTGAAATCCTAGTATCCACCTCAATAACCCATATAATACTCCCCCCATATAGCTCCTGTATAAGCCCTTTTAAGGAGCTTAAACTATGGGTCACATGGCCTCGCAAAATCCTGAACGACCTAAACCCTACCTGCGTGATCATCCACTTCAAAGCTGGTAGTTTGGGCAACCCTGCAAATTCTGACCGCGCAACGCCGAAACCCTAAACGCTAAACCCCCTACACACAAAATCCCTAAAAACCCTAGACCCAAAACCGTGAAACCCTAAACCCGAAACCCCTAAATCCCCAAAACCCCCAAGCCCTAAACCCCTAAACCCCTAAAAAGCCCTAAATCCCGTTTCTTTTGCAAAAAAAACCTAAACGCTAAACTCCCCCAAACCCTAAATCCCTCTTCTTTTGAGAAAAACCCGCACCCTAAACCCCTAAACCCTTCTAAACCCTAAACCGTATAAACCATTCTAAACCCTAAACCCCAAACCCTAAATCATCTGCCTTTCCGGAAGCAACCCGGGCCTTGGCTTTGGAGACCAGCCTTTTTCGCTCTGCCGCCTCGGCTTTCTTCCTCTCATCCTCGCCGTACCTGGTAGTTTCCCAAAATAGGGGTACCCCAATATAGACCCCAAAATGCTATAGTCCTTATTATGGGGACCCCCAAAAAAGGACCCCCTATTTGGAGAAAGTACCAGCTGGGTTGGAAAGGGTGTTTTGGGAGGGGGGGGTTTGGGGGGTTTTAGGATAGGGGCTTAGGATTAAGGGTTTAGGATTTATGGGGTTTAGGATTTATAGGGTTTAGGATTTAGGATTCAGGGTTGGGGAGTTTTGGGGGGGGTTTGGGGGGAGTTTAGGATTGAAGATTTTTGGATTTAGGGGGCCGCGCCTGGGTTGGAGGGAATATTTTGGGTGGATTTAGGATGTACAGGACTGAGGGTGTAGGATTAAGGGTTTAGGATCTTTGGTTTAGGACTCAGGGTTGAGGGCTTGGGGTCTAGAATTCAAGGTTTAGGGCTTGGGGTTTAGGATTTAGGGCTTAGGGTCATATATGTATATGGGTTTAGGGTTTAAGGTTTAGGGTTGTATGTATATATATATAGATATTCATACATGCAGATATTTACCCAATGAGGCAGGAGTTCCCCAAAATACGGGATACAGTACCTAGCGTATGTCAGGGGCACCCCCTATTTCTTGTAATCCCAAATCCGATTTGCAACCCTACAGCCTAAATTGGCTGTTTGCGTTTAGAGTTGTGGGTTTGAAGTGACGGTATAGGCGCATGCCACGGGTGTTGAAGAGAAATTTAAGGATTAGGGTTTCGGGACTGGGGAGGGGTGCAGGGTTTGGTATTAAAGTTCACTGGTACGTGACAAGTACACGATTTAAGGTTCAGGATTTAGGGTTTAGGGCTACAAGGCCAGTAACCCATACTTTTAGGCTACCTTCCTCTAAGATACATAGCCCATTCGTAGGGGTAACTAGTCCATCTAGGTAGTCTTCAAAAGGCCCAGCTTCTGGGCTCCTCAGGGCCAAAAAATTCCATCCTCGTTATGACTCTTGTTAATTGCTATTAAACTGCTACTATTATTAGGAATTGCCTAGGGAATTATGGTGTTTCTTCTGAAATTATGTGAAATCCCTACATAGTCCTATCAGCAGAATGCACCTTTACGGAGTTGCACTATTCCTGAAGCGCACCAAATTCCGGAAACCCGTATGATTCCAATCATGGGGCCCTCGAACCCTAAACCCTAAATCCCCAAACTAATACCTGGACCCTTTCCCCAAGCCCCTCCCTGCAGCGTAAATGGCTCGACACCCGAACCTACAAATACCCAGACATGCCACTTGTTCTCCTACGGGTCCAAGGACCGAAATATACCCAAATAATGGGGTTTTAGGGCAAAAGTACCATACTATTCATTGTATTTGGGCCCTAAAGCCCTATTATTTGGGCCCTTGGACCCTTAGGGTCTCATTATGACCCTTTCGGACTACCCAAAAGTACGGAACCTTGGAGGGGTGTCACAGTCGGACGCGCAGTTGAACAACTTGATACTGGGACTGCCCTAAACTAAACCCTAAACCCTAAACCCTGGCCCCTAAACCCTAAATCCCAAACCCCTCAATCCTAAATCCTAAACCCTAAACCCTAAATCCCCCAAACCCTAAACCCTAAACCCTAATCCCCCAAACCCTAAATCCCCCAAACCCTAAATCCCGCAAACCCTAAACCCTAAACCCCCCCAAACCCTAAACCCTAAAGCGCCCAGGCACTCGTAGTTCCGCCACTTCTCAGCAAACCGACCCTGAGCCGGGATAGCCATGGCCAGCCAACCGCCGTTAGGGTTTAGGGGTTTAGGGTCTAGGGTTTAGGGTCTAGGGTTTAGGATTTAGGGTTTAGGATTTAGGGCTTAGGGTTTAGGGTAGGGTAGGGGGCACAGAGCTCGGGATTCTTATGGGGCTTGGGGTGTAGGATTTTTGGTCTAACATGGTGTAACCGTGAGTCCTTTGTTTGTACGGTTAGGTGGGGATTTGAAGCAGCACTTAGGGCCGAAGCTATTTGCTAACAGTGGGTGTAGACGCTTAGGGGTCATGTGCAGGTAGGTTTAGAGGTGACCTGACCTTCGGGTTGAAGGGCTTAATAGCTTTGGGTTTCAGGGTTTCGGATTTAGGGATTTAGGATCCGGTCCATGTCCATTGTTTCGGCGCCGTTGCGAATGGATGTCCGCAAGTTCCCATAATTCTGTGGCCAAGCCTTGAATGAACCCTAAACCCTCAAACTGAAGGCTGTGAGCCAGGGATATCCAGATATCGGCTTAGAGCGGATATATAGGGAGATATAGGGAGATATGGGACTATGACAGGGGATCTTATGGGGGATACTAGGACTTCAGACTACAGCTCATGTAGGGGGTAGAGTTCAGGGTATATGGGATTTAGGGCTGAGGTTTTAAGGTCTATAGGCTTCAAGGCTTCAAGTTTGAAGAAGAGTCCTAAACCGTCCCAGTAACCCCAAGCTTCCAAGTCATTTTCCATGTTCTCTTCCAAGTGACCGTGATTCCCAAGGGATACCCTAAACCCAAAACCCTAAACCCAAGTACATGTTTGTCACAGGTTTGCCCCTGGTTAAGCAATTTTCAGGTGTAGGGTTTCTAGGGCTTCAGGGTTGAGGGCTCCGGGGGTGCGGGGCTCAGGGCTTAGGGTTTAGGGATTAGGGGTGTGGGTTGGCCCTGGTTTACTTCAATCATAACTATGAAAGGCCTAAATCCTAAACCCTTGAACCCTAACCCCATACAGACTACTAGGGGGGCATCCTTACCCAGAAAGCCTATTTACCCATAAGCATGGGCACTTTTAGCCCAAAGTAGTAGGAAATTAGTGGAAAGTGGACTAGAATGATGGACTACCGTCTTTCTAGGTATCAACCGTCTGATTCTACTGTTCTAGGTTTATGGTTTAGGGTTTAGCGGGTCTTGCATGCTGGCAATTGTTGCTGTCAAGGCTGCAATTACCATTTAAGCTGGACCCTACGGAACTCTTCATTGATGAGGTATGTCTACGGACCAAAATTGGAGGACATCTCTGGACTCCGTTGGGTCCAGCTAAGGTGTAGGGAACGCCCACACCAAGAAGCCAAAAGGTCTAGATCCCGGCTGTTTCAGGACCCAAGAACTTGAGACTGTAGCTTAATGTAGACCCATGATTAGTTACTGGATGAAGAAAAAGAGCTGTTCGCAAGCTTCTCTATACCTTCTATATGAACATTTCCCAGAAAAGAGGTTTCCCTCCTGCATCCCCGAACCATGTACTCCTTCACGGAAAAACTCCAAAATGCAACCCCAATTGGCTTCCCAGTCGAAGCCGACGCTTGTCATGATAGCTGCATCCTGAGACACCCTAACTTAACCCTAAACCCTACACCCTAAACCCTAAAAGGCTTAGTAAGCTCTAAGCCACACCCCAAACCCAAAACAGCAGAGGCCAATGTCGGGTGCCATGTCAGCTGGGGAAAGTGTAGGTAAGGGCTTGCAAAGCAGATTACCCGAGGAGCCTTGATACCCAGTATGTATTTCTTTATAGATATTGTGTATATATGTGTATTTGGTCTAAGGCTTCAGGTAATATATGCATGTGTATATATATATACACATGTTCATAATTTGTCATATGTCTATTCCTTATGGGTTCAACTAATACACCCCTCTATACTACCCCCCCTAGGTTCCCCCGTAATTAAAGCTATTTAGGGATGATTAATCTTAATTAAAGCTAATTAAGGGGGAACCTAGGGGGTGGTAGTATAGGGGGGGAGTACTAGCTTCACGCATGAAATCCCAACCACACCACACCCCTCAACAAGGCCTGTTGTGCTGCTTAAATAGCACCGCTCCCCAAGACTTGTCTCGCCTTGCTCTGAAGGGCCCTTATGTGCTAGATTCCCTAATGCGCGGTTTGGGATTTAGGGTTTAGACTCTAGACCCTAGGGAAGTTTCGTGAGAACAAGGGACACCTAAATCCTAAACCTAAAACCATATACTCTGCACCTAAACCCTAAACCCTAAACCGTGTCAAGGGATTATGAGATTCTGAGAGCACTGGGAGGGGATGATGAGGGAATTAAGTGGCTGGAGTCCTTCCTAGAGATTCTCTCGGAACGCTCTTAAACAACAAGCTTCCTAGAAAGCCAGTAGCCGGTTTAGGGTTTAGGGTTAACTACAAACTTCCTACAAAGCCAGTAGCCCATAATTATAATCTACATTCCCCATAATTCCTATTTCTTTGGATTAATAGCCCATTATGATGGGCAACGCGGCTTTCAGGGTTGTAAGTGAGTCAGAACTGCCCTGAACCTCCACGTACTGGCCCGGCGTTAAGTAACTTAAAAGAAGTTACAATAATGTGGGTGAATATATACTAGGTTCCCCAGTGACCTCACATAATAAGGTACTCTTTTTTGTAGTCTTCAGCTTTCATAAGGAGACCCTGATAAAAAAAAAAAAAAAT
>CAJNIZ010043594.1:24500-38751 GCA_905231905.1 Symbiodinium pilosum | reverse complement strand
GTTTAGGGGTTATAGGCTTTAGGGGTTCGACTATAGTGCCCCCATTGAAAGACCTGCTCAACCACAAACTCCTTCATTACGTCCCTAATGACGATATTCTTGCGGTGCACGCGGGCACTCTTGTTCCTGCATGACCTCCATGCACTATAATGATAGAAAGTGCTAGGTCATGCAAGATGTTGCGCATCAAGCGTAACCTTAACCCTAGCCTAAACCCTAGGCCAGATCCCCAAAAGGCTAACTCCCACCCTGAAGCCATCATGGGCGAAACTCCAATTACAGCCAGGAGGCAGCAGCATGCGTGACCGCAGGCCTATCTAATCACTTCCCCCTGTTAGGTTAGGGTCTTAGGGTTTAGGATGCGCGTTTATCATGGTTTCCCTAGGCCTTGCAGGACCTGCAACCCAGTTCAACAGACGCCATCTAAAGCAAGGCCTGATGCTCCCAGGTACTCGTACCAGACACACGCAGTGTATGGGCCTGCATAGTTAAAACCAAAAACCCGCTTCTTGACAACCATACTTCAGCTGCTTTGGAGCGGACTGAAGAACCAGCAGCACGTCCGCTGGACTCTCCATATTTCTCTTAAGTAACTACATATCACTTAAGACCCCTGCTAAGGGTTAACCCTTAATTACCTATAATGCTGTTGATGGAGGAAATCTTGCACCACCATTAGTCCCATAACTCCGAAGAATTACAATATTCAAGGGGACCCTAACTGGTGCAAGATTTCCTCCATCGACAGTAGGAATATAAGGGAATCCCAAAGGGTTAAGGGTCTAAGTTCCAAGCTAAGTCCCCAAGAGTCAAGGTCTGCAGCCTCTACCTCTCCTGCTACGAACCTGCGAGTTGCAGAGGAGGTGAGTAGTGATTTTTTTGATGGTTGAACCTAGTAAGACTTCCGGAGCCCTATAGGCCCTATAGGTGTCCCTTTAAAGGGGAATATGGGGGTTACATAGGGAGTATATTGGGTTTAGTATTGTAGTAAAATGATATTCCTTATGTAGAATACTATAACCAAAAGGAGGATAGAATCTTACTCTATAATGGGTACCATAGTATCCCCTGTTATGCTCAGGTCAGGTGTGTAATGGGTCCCCAATGGCCTTGTTGATGTCGGCCTTTGCAAGTAGAGGGCCCTCCAGGATGTTCTCCAATGCCCCTCATTACCACAATGGCAACAAAAATCATCATCCCGCATCTGGACGGCGCACCAGCTGCAAGATAATCCTTCTCATGTTGCTATTCGAACAGAATTTGTAAGTGCAATTGTCCCGGAATCGGGCTTTAGGGAACACTATAAAAAGTAATTCGCCGAGGCATCCAGCCTCAGGGCGTTCAGATCTGTCCAAAAATCTCCTCTACTCCCCTTTGCCCTCAACCGTGTGGGTGGCCTAGTCCAGCCTGACCATCCTGCATGAAATTTCAGCCTTGCCCAAGGTTCGAGGCTTTGGCAGTACGCGGCAGGGCGCATTGTTCGTTCAAACGGTGAGGCGTGGAGGGCCCTGGAAGCCTCTGGAGCCTGAAAGAACATTTGACATAACTTTCAACGTCTAACACAACAGGTCAAGTCAAGTCTAGCCTGCGCCCGTAGTGCGGGGGCGGACTGACCATCACATCCAGCGAAAACATGGTCCTTCTTCGAGCCGTACAGCCACAGACCTTTGTAATTGGCCAGAGCATCAGAGCCACCCTCCATCGACTGAGCTGCAGTCTCTAAGAGGTTGCTTTCCACCACGCATGTCGAGTCCCAGGTGGCCGGCAGCTGCAAGCATCACTTTGGTGGCCCTCTCAGCCGCCTTGCTGTCCTCAACAAAGGCGAGCAATCGCTCAGCAGCCGTCGCTGCGGAGCCAGCCATCTGCTCCCGGAAGTCCTTCAAGTTGCTCTCCAAGAGATTCTTTGATTCCCCAGACATGCACTGCGTGATGATGTGCTTTCCCTTTCTCACCTTAGCCCTCCCCCGTAGAACATGTCACCGAAAATGTCGCAAGACTCATATGCTGTATGCCAAGCCGCAATCAGAGCAACATCACCCCTGGAACGGCCTGGAAACCCCCCATATGCATGGATGAAGCTGACTAATTAACCTCTACAGACCCCAATATGTATACTATGGCTTACAATATATACTATGTCTTATTTATGGGTTTCCCGTTCTGGGTACACTTAATTGGGATTTGCGGTGGATTATGACAAGAGCACTTTTGCGAGATACGAGGAGTTTTAGCTACCGTTCTGTGGCTAGACCCCAATATACATTTAGACTATTGGTCAAGTGATTTTGGACACCAGAAGGTTTTCAGGCTCCGAATGCTATACACTAAACACCATTTTGGACCTAAGGCAATTAACTTTGGGAATTAGTAAACTTGTAAATCGATGTTTTGCCGATCTGGGAGTGTATATGCCAGACGACCAGTCCTGAACGGCGAACTCCTATGCCTCCAATCCCCACTTCTCCAAAGCCTGAGGCCTCAAAACCCTAAGAACGGCTATCAAACCGCAAGACGGAACCCTAAACCCAAGGTCCGAACGCTGGCCCCGAACACTTTCCCCACCGGTTTCCTAGGTCCTACTTGCGCGTCCCTAGTTGGACTTCTAGGGTTTTATTGTGTATGTAATAAGCATATGACTGTATCTATATACCTAACTTAAATACCTGTATATCTATAATTACGTGTTCCTACATTGGGAAGCCCCGCCAGCCGAGGCGGGCACGCGCTAGCGTTTAGAATTAAGGCCCTATTGACTCCATATTAAGGTGCTATTACTATAGGTGGGATTGACCTAACCTAAACCCTAAGCCTCTCAAGCGCATGTCCTTCAACACTACTAAATACAACAGTCCCGCCCAGAAAACGCTCCTAAATCCTAACCCACCCCCCCTCCCAATATACCTCAACCAAAACCACTAAATTTAAACCCCCCGCCCCCAAAGAAAAGTTCCTAAACCCTAAATCCTGTCCCTCAACACCACTGATCCATAAAGCCTCCCAAAAAAAGTCAAGGCACCTTAGGAAGGCTCGTCCATTTGAGTTTCCATTCCCTGAAACCCAAACCTTAAATCCTACAGCCTAGGCCCCGAACCCTAAAGCTTCGGGCTTGCAACCCTAAACCCTAAACTCCAAACCCTAACCCAAACCCTATATAAACCCTGTTTGCACCTTAAAATATCCCGTCAAGGCACCGGAGGAAGGCACGGAATGCAATGGCAGGGCAGTCCTCGATCATGATGAGCTTGGTGACCGTTTCCTGTGCTCAGGGCTTGGGGCTGAGGGTTTAGGATGTAGGGTTTGGGGCTTAGGGATTACGACTTTGGGGTTTAGGGTTTAGGGGTTAAGGCTGCATTCTTGCTGGGTTTAGGGTTTAGGTTGTAGGGCTGCTTCCTTACTGGGATTTAGGGATTTAGGGTTTACAGTTGAAGGTTTAAAGTTTACAGGGTTTAGGAAACGTAGTAGCAAATGGAAACTCAAATGGAACATGCAATTGAAATTGGGTTTATGTACAGCGGTTTATATTCGGTAGTAAGAGGATCTGGGTTACTCAACTCCGACAATAAGGACCCCATAAGACCATAAGCATGATGTTCAAAGTGCCATTTTTCGGGGGTAACCCAAATCCTCTCATCAGTCTGTACCGTAAACCCTAAACCCTAACTTATTCCCTTAAACGGATGGTAAGACGGTAGCTTGGCATTCCTTCTTGGGCTTTAGTATAACTAATTATAGTCCCCTTTAAACAAATAGAATATGGGATGTATGGGGACTTTATTTAACATACTCAAAGCCATATTCTTTCTACTGAAGGGGGGCTATAAGTCTAAAGGTATGTCGCAATGGTCCGGCGCGGTGTTTGAGGGTCAAGTAGGGTGTAGGTTTGGGGCTTAGAGCTCCACGTTTAGGGTGACTTGGGGTTCAGGGGACAGAGTAACTACTTGTATGTCGGCTTGATGCCCTACCTATAATCCCCTAAATGGGGTTGTCTGGGCTATCCCATTTACAAGTAGGGTTATAACCCCAGTTTGAAGCCCTAAACCCTAAACCCTAAACCCTAGTAGTTACAAAGTCCCATGCACCTCGAAGTCGAGTTGGGGTTTTGGGGCTTAGTAGGGTTCAGAGGCTGGGGTTGAACAACTACAGGGTTCGGGGTTTTGGGTTTAGGGTTTAGGGTTTAGGGGTCTATGAAAGGCTCCGGGCTTGTACACTAAAGCCTAAAGGCCTTAAACCCTAAATCCTAAACCTGAAGGGTTTAGGGGTCCAGGCCTTACGCCTGAAAAGCTTCCCCAGCAGATGGCCCAATATAGCCGTAACGTTAACCAAGTTAGTCCCTTAGCGTTCCATTGAAGGATCTCAAAACTAGGGGTATAGTGCCCTTAAGTAGATACAGGGGTTATAGGGGTTATATAGGGATAATGGAAAAGTTCGGAAGTGTTGCACATTACGCGCCAGCCTGGCCCCGAGCCTTGCTTCTCATACGCCACCCCATAATGAATCAGTAGCATCAAGTTTAGGGTTTAGGGTTTAGAGTCTAGGCTTTAGAGTTTGGGGTTTGGGGTTTACGGAAGCGTTCGCAATGAGAACTGAAGAGCGATCAACGAGTACCGAGCATATTTGCATTTAGGAAACGTGTGTTTTGCTCGAAAAAATCCACCATTGATTCACCATGGTTGAAATCTGGTAGTTTCCATAAAGAGGGGGACCCCAATATGGGACCCTAAATACTGTCATCCTTATTATGCAGACAACCAAAAACCTAAACCTACATCCTATATCCCGCTATGGAACCCTTGTATCCCCCTTTTAGGTACCCCTAATTTTGGGACACTTCCTAAACCCTTAACCTTAAACCCCACACCTTGAGAATTCCGGTCCTGCATTCCGGCAGTCAGCTGCTTCTCGAAGACTTCGGACCTCGCCAAGCGCATCTATCTCTCAGCAAAGACCCATATGAGCTGTAGTCCAAGCTCCTTAAAGGGGGTTATATGTTAGGATAAAGGGTTTGGGGTTTAGGGTCTAAACTCCTTCAAGCGGTGTATATTTGGGATTATACAGGGGACGATTGTAGGGCTTGTTAAGGGGGATACTAGGAGTTCAGACTATGGCCCATATCAGTGGCGCACCTGCCTCGTACTTTGAGACGCAAGGACCCCTCTAAACCTTACAAGCCCTAAACCCTACAAGCCTGATTTTTTGCGGCCGGGCTGGGTATGTCTCTATAAGCCCTATATCCTATAAACCCTAACTAGCCATGAGCCCTAAACCGTAAGCCGAAACCGTAAACCCTAAATCCTTAGCCCTCAATCCTAGGAACCCCAAACCCTGAGCCCTCAACCCTAAACAGTAAGCTGAGGCCCTAAACCCGAAATCCTTAATTAGACCAAAATCCTATAAACCCCAAACCCTGAGCCCTCAACCCTAAATCCTATAAACCCTAAACCCTAAACCCCTAAACCCTAAACCCTAAACCCCTAAACCCTAAACCCTAAACCCTAAACCCTAGACGCACAGGCCTGGCGCACAGGACGGGCGAGTGCGCGTGGATCACCTCGTCCTCTGGGTTGCAGTTAAGGAACTTAAGGGCTCAGGGTTTAGGATTTAAGGTCTAAGGTTTAGGGTTTAAGGTTTCTTCAAGGTTTAGGGTTTAGGGTTTAAGGTTTCGGGTTTAGAGTTTAAGGTTTTAGGTTATAGGGTTTAAGGTTTAGGGTTACAATAATGGGTATAGTAATTAATATGGCTCCCCCATGATAGCAGGTAAAATTAAGTGCCTTAACTGCAACCCAGTCCTGCACCCTAAAGCGCACGTCGCTGTTGGTGCCCTTCTCCAACCTTGGGAGTTCACTACTACGGGTTCAGGGCTTAATCCTAAACCCTAGAGGTTTAGGGGTCTAGGGGTTGGGCCTAGGGTTTAGGGGTTCGGAGGTTGAGGGTTTAAGATTAGGCCCCTGGGCCGGGGGCAAAGGACTCGCGTTTGGGGAAGCTGGGCTTTAGATAATGCAATTTAAATGTTCATACCCCCCCCAAAAAAGTTTAGGGCTCAGGGTTTTAGGGTTTTAGGGTTTTAGGGTTTACTGTTTAGGGGTTTAGGGGTCTAGGGGTCTAGGGTTTAGGGGTCCTGAACACTGACCCAGCTGCAGTGATTGCATGTCGCGGGCCATGCTGGAGCCCGGAAGGTCTGCAATCAGCCCCAGGGGCTGCGAGAGAGCAGGATCGCCAGGGCGCACCTCCAGCACGCATTTCACCTTACCGGTTCTTATATGATATAGGGATGATGGGGGCTATATTGGGTTACATTGGGATAATGGAAAAGAAAATGGAAACTACTATTTAAGGTTTAGTAGGGTTTAGGCTTTAGGCATTCCTGGGAGTGGGGGAGTGGATCCCCACATAGTCCCTACACATTCCCCTTCCCCGAATTTCAAGCCCCCTCCCGCCGTATTCATCGATATTCTCCTATTAAATAATGGTAGACTAGATTATTTGGGGCGGAGCTCTTATTCAGGGAGGGTTTCGCACCTTAAGCATCAATGAGTCACCGTCATCGCATCGTCCTCCACCCACACTGACTCCTGCAGCTGGTCGTGGCTAAGGCCGAAACTGCCCTAAACCCTATATCTTAAACCCTACAACCTAACTCCTGCAGCTGGTCGTGGGTGAGGCCGAAAATGCCCAGAGCTGGCAGAGTGGCTGGCCGATATCCATCCCAATGCACATCCGGACCAAACACGAATTCCTGAATCAGACCAACATACCGCAGGGTATAGGGTTTGGGGTTTGCAGCTGGAAGCAGTAAGAATATTGAAAAAGGGGGACAGGGATTGGCTTACTGAGAATATTGCTCCCAATACAGTACATGTGTAGAATAGCCAAAAAATATCTTTAGCTCCTGATCGTGGTGCTTAGAATAAGCAACAGGAAAACTGGCTTGAGGACATCATCCTAAACCCTACGCCCTAGATCTCACCAAGATTCGGGCCAGCCCATGTGAGGATCATGGTGTCCTTGTCCTTTCTCGCCCCACGGCACGAAAGTCCCACCCTGCGCTTTGACGTAGAATCCTGGGTGGTTCTTTAAATGTCCCCAAAATTATCTAGGATCAGGCTCCATTCTACAACAATTGAGGAAATTGTTCATTGTACCAGAATGCTACCCAGAATCTGTACTGGAGAGACATTTCCTCGTTGTCCAAGGGGTTGTAGAAGATGCCTAGGGACCCGCGATGCCCGTACGGCAGGTGGCCTGCATAAGGACTGTAGACAAGCGCGAACCTAGCGCAGCCCACCATGAAAAAAGTGGATAGAGCCAACGTGTCGCCCTCGTCGGCCCACAGCGCGTTTTTCAACCATGACATGCCGGCAATTTTCCAAACATACTCGCCCCGAGCGACCTGCTCGCTGCAATTCATGGTCTCTCCCCCACGGAAATCTGGAACAAAGTCCTGCTAGTAGTTTCCATTCTCTTTTCCCCTCTTCCCATTTCCCCTATATTACCCCTAAAATTACACCTAAATAATCCCTACATGTAGCCCCATTGTGACCACACCAGCGAAGTCCTGCTTGCTAAGGCCTGGCGCGGGTCTGGAAAGTTTGGGGGGTCCGACACCTGCCCTGTCTGCATTAACCTTGCTGGCGCTTCGTGCGGCATCAAGGAATGTATGAGATACGGATCATATAGGGTTTAGGGTTTAGGAAATGTATTACATCGAGAAATATACCCCAAACATTACATCCTAAATCCTAAACCCTAAATAGTAGTTTCCCAAAATAAGGGGACCCCATTATAGACCCCAAAATACCATAGTCCTTATTCTGAGAACCTCCAAATCTCCAGTAAGCAACAGCATCCCGAAGTTCGGCCCGATGCCGGTTCCTCTCCCGAAAAAGGGACACCTGTTCGGTCGCTTCGTCAAGCTCACGCCGCAGTCTCTGCCTTGTAGGCAGCCGTTAAGGGACATGCCTGAAAAAGGACCACGACCCCTGATACGCTTGAAGCTGCGTTGGTTGATAAAGGGAAGGTCGCTAACATGATCCAAGGTGTATTCCTCAACTAAGAGCATGTAAACCCTAACCCCTAAGCCCCAAAACCCCTAAACCCCTGCACCCCTAAACCCTAAACCCACACCCCAAACCCTCAACCCCTAAACCCCTAAGCGCCTACACCCTAAACCCCTAAACCCCTAAACCCCTAAACCCCTAAACCCTTAGTCCCTCAACCCCTAAACGCCAAACCCTCAACCCTAGCCCCTTAAACCCTAAACCCCTCAACCCCTAAACCACCCTAAATCCTCAACCCTAAACAGCAAACCCTCAACCCTGAACCCCAAACCCTGAACCCTAACCCCTCAACCCTGAACCCTAGAACCACGCTGCTGTAAGAACTCACCCTAAGGGTCCAAGGACCCAAATAATAGGGCTTCAGGGCCCAAGTACCATAATATTAATGGTATTTAGTCCAAAAAAATCTATTATTTGTGTCCTATATACTCCTTTATTACAGTCCCCATATATCCCTACATATATATATCCCCCTCAATAGGACCCCTGATATAGACTGTTACTGGGGGGGCAATACCCTGAACCCTAGAAAGATCGGGCCTCTCATAAGCCTGCTCCAACTCGGCATCGATTTCTCGCTCTCGCTGTGACTCTGCTTCCAGTTCCTGGGTTGATCCTTAGGGATTAGGGTTCAGGGGTTGAGGATCTAAGGATAGGATCTAAGGTTAGGGTTTAGGGTTTAGGGTATGGGGTTCATGAGTTGAGGATCTAAGGTTATAGGATTGTTTTTAGGGGTCCCAAACATGTAGTCGTTTCCATTTCCTTTCCAGTCCTTCATGCCCTGCTAGTCAGAAGCTGGCTTATCAACTAGAGGGTTTAAAGTTTTGGGGGTTTTTGCCGAAGAGCTCCCCCCGATATATCCTGAACACAAAACCCTAAGCTCCTGAACCCTAAACCCTAAACCCTACAACCCTAAGCCCTAAGCCCTGCAGCCCTAAACCCTAAACTCTAAGCCCTACAACCCTAAACCCTAAACCCAAAAAAAAATAACCCTAAACCCTACAATCCTAAACCAAAAAAATCACCCCAAAACCCTAAACCCCACAACAAAAAAAACTAAACCCAAAACCTTAAAACCTAAGCATCCTCGGACCACCTCCAACCCTAAACCCAACAGCATATGGGGGGGGTGTCCAAAAGGGGTTATATTATACGGCTTAGGGTTTAGGGTATATAGGATAGGGATTATATAGGGTAGTATAGAGGTTATATAGGGGTTATATAAGGATAATGGAAAAGAGCATGGAAGCTACTATTTAGGGTTTCGGGTTTCCCTAAAGTAGGGGTATCATCTTGGGTGTCTACATAATAAGGATTATAGTATATTGAGGTCTATATTGGGGTCCCCTTATTTTGGGAAACTACCATATGAGCCATAATCTACCCCAAACCAAGCAATATATGAGCCCTAGACTAAAGTTATAGTACATCCCTTAAAGGTACCCCGCTAAGCCCCTATGTATCCCCTTATAGGTCCCCCCCAACCTAACTCAAATCCGTAGCTCATATGAGCCATAATCCAAACTCATTAGGAGGGATCATATAGGGGATTGCCTAGAGGACTACTATGGGGATTATTAAAAGGAAGCTAGGAGTTTAGACGAAATTCCTAGCATCCCCCTTAGTAACCCCTATAGTGCTCCCCCATATAACCCCCTGTATCTTTGAGGAGTTTAGACCCTACACCCTAAACCCTAGACCCTAAACCCCATATAACCCGCTTTAAGGAGCTTAGGCTTTATCTCATCTATTGCTCCTTGATTAACATAATAAAAGGATGTTGGTAATTAGGACCCCATGACTATCATATGATGGTTACATGGTCCTAATCTTGGGGTTTGGGTTACCAAGCTCCTTGTACTATAACAGCAACCCAGGGTCGCCCTTCATGGCCTCAATCTGAGCGCGCAATGACTCGGTCTCTGCATCTGCCATGGCGCCCGAAGCTGTGAAAAAACGTGAACAAATCAGATGGTTGGTGTCTGTTTTGTTTGTTTTTTCCGTGGGAGTTAGGGTTTTCGAGGTTTAGGGTTTGGGATTTAGGGCTTAGGACTTAGGGCTTGAGGTTTAGGGTGTACATTCCTAGAGCTTCGAGAACCCTTCAATGCAGGGATATACCCAAAATCAGATTAGCCTCCGTATAGGTTGAGTATGTCCATAAATAAGGACCTTACTGATTTAGGGTTTAGGGTTTAGGGCTAAGAGTTGAGGGCTTACTAGGGTTACAGAGATTGAGGGTATTCTTCTGAATGAAGTGCTTTGGAATTTCTATACTCTGGCGAGGCTCTGCCAGCAACTTTGTGCTGCCACTGGCGATTGACAGAACCCAAATCTTGCAACGGATGGTTTAACTAGCGCTCTTTAAAAAACCAAATATATATGGGGACTTGTAGGGAACAGTATATAAATCTGTTCACGCATTGCTTCCTCACCGGAAGCTCCCAGCAACTAGCGCAATTCAAACTGGAGGCTCGGAACAGGGCAAAGGAATCATAACCGAGTGCTACTAAGGGCTTAGCGTTTAAAACCTAAGCCCTAAACCCTGAAATTTCAATAAACGCAGCAAACCGAAATTGAGTTCATGCCTGGAGCAACCGTGAAGATGGCCGACAGGATAAGCATGCAGCACTACGGCCCAAACCCTGAACCAGAAGCCTTGTCCGTTGATAAACAGAGGATTGATATACCTTCATAGTCAACACTTACAAAAACATGTGTATACATATATATATATATGTAAATACATATATCCCCTCTATACTCTCTTCTCAGGAAGCAGAAACCTTTGAAAAAAACACGATCCCTAAATCCTTAACTGTAAACTCTACCTCTGGGCTGATCCGGTAGTTGAACTTCATGAAATAAATGGTTTAGGGCTTGGGACTCCGGCTTAAGAATCGTATAAGGCTGGTGTCAAGAAATTTGGGCAAGGTTTGAACGAAATGTTGTGCCACGTTCTTGCTTTGCCTTAATGCTATTTCCATTTCTTCTGGACTCGAGGTTTAAGGGTTCAGGGCTTTAGGGTTTTGAGTTTAGGGTTTGGTTAGGGTCAAGGGCTTGGGGGTTTAGGGTTCCAGGCTAAAGTTAGTGTAAACGAAACCCTTACGAAACGCAAACCAAACTGCTGGACTCAAAAGTGTGGGCTTTCCCCGAACCCCATACCCTGAAGTGCGTGGAAACCCTGAGCTTTCGCACGTGAAGGGTGCAGCTAATTCTAGCATGTGACACCCAGCGAACTCTGACTACGGCAGTCCCTATACCCCACGGTTTAGGGTCTTTAGGGTTTAGGGTTTAGGGTCATGATCTTCCCCAATTGAAACCAGACATACTCGCCGATCTTCCTCAGGAGGCCTTTATACATTTACTAGAACCTGTAGCTACCCCTATGTAACCTTTGAATATATGAGAGCTTCCCAAAGTAATCCGGATGCTACCTTATACCCCCTCTATATCCCTAGGGCGCTTAGGCGCGCCGAGTTTTGAGAAGCGCCTAAACTCTAGACCAATATGCTTTTATGATCCCTCGCGTGCCCAACACTGAATCCTAAAACCCTGAACCCAAAAAACTCAGTCCGACACCTTAAAACCTATATGCCGCTACTTTTTACATGCATCCATATGCAATCCTATAGAAACCTCAATAATCCCAGGAAAAGCTCAGGGACCCCTGAAGCCTAAATCCCTAAAACCCTAAACCCTAAACCCCGAAAACTTGAAACCCTAAACCTCTAAAACTCTGAACCCTAAACCCTGCAACCTTAAACCCTGAAGCCCCAAAGCCCCCTCCCAGCTGCACCCTTGGTTCGAGTTCGAGGCCACGATCACCGCCGCACTTTCTGGCGATCCTGCACCTGAGCTTACGTGAGACTTTCTCAAAAAAGAGGTTAGGGTTTAGGAATTAGGGTTTAGGGTTCAAGGTCTGGGGTTTAGGTAGGATTCGGAGCTTACGGTTTTTTTTGGAGGTGGCTTACCATTTATTGTCCAGGTAGAGTAGTTATACTATGTTGGTACTTGGGCTTTCGCCTTACGTTTTAGTGTAGTAGTGGTTGATCAAACTGCTGGTGGAAGACGCACCCTAAACCCTAAACCCTAAACCACCCTAAGCTGTAGGAAGATACGTTGCATTCCTGATACTGGGATAGGCACTGCTTAGCTCCAGGTTTGGGGTTTAGGGTTTAGGCGTTTAGGGGTTTAGGGGTTTAGGGGTTTAGGGTTTAGGGTTTAGGGTTTAGGGCTGAGGCTTGTCCCCAGACAACTAGAAAGCCTTGTCCCGCTTAGCTTCAGCTTTTGCAAGCTCTCGCTTCAAAATGTCCATTTTGGGTGGTGATGTCGGGCTTGAGGCTGAGGGTTCATGGACACCTGGAAACAACCTCCGGATGAGGGTTCAGGGTTGAGGGTAATGTTGGGGGAATATATGGTAATATAGGGAAATACAAGGATAATATAGGGTTATACAGGGATCATGGAAAAGAAAATGGAAACCACGATTTAAGGTTTTCGCAAGATTTGCAAAAGCACTATTGTCTCGCGGCTTTTAAAGTTGGATTCTTACATCCCCTTCGGCAACAGGTCAGAATGCCCCGGTGACGGCATTGCATCGACACTGAAAAAATATTGTAAGGAACTACATTGACCACAAGCAACCCTCGCTTACCTTTGGTTAGCGAGGAAACCCCTTATAGTAGTTTCTATGTTCTTTTCCATTCCTTCTAAACCCTAAGCCCTAAGACTATAAAACCCATATAGTAGTTACCATGTTCTTTTCCACTCCTTCTAGACCCTAAACCGTATAAAACAACATTAGAAGAATTTCCATGTTCTTTCCTTCCAAGGGCTGATATGAACCATAATCTGAACTGCTAGCATCCCCCTTAATAGCCCCTATAGTAGTCCCCTATATAATCCCCTATGTAACCCCTCTTAAGGGAGTTTCGACCCTAAACCCCAGATCCTAAACCCTAAATCCCAAACCCCTAAACCCTATTTAGGGGTTAGGGCTTAGGGTTAAAATTTCAGGGTTTAGGGCTTAGGGTTTAAAATTTAAGGTTTAGGGCTTGGGGTTTGAGGTTTAGGGTTTCGGGCTTAGGGCTTAGGGTTGAGGGTTCAGGGTTTAGGGTTTAGGGTTTAGGGAGGGCACTCCTATCAATCAACTCCAAGAGGGAATGTGTCCAGGACTTGCAAGCGAATATGCCAACCTCCACCCTAAGACTTTCTTTGGAGGTTCATGGGATTCAATATCCACTTATACCTGGGGCTATAGCCCCAACTAGATACCAGGTGGACCCATGTGAGTCAGGTTATAGGGATGGTCCATAAGCCAAGCAAGACAGACGTAGCTACCAAGTACCATGAACGATGAACCCCCACGTGCTGCGTGTCCTAAACCTAAAACCTACCTGACCCAAGGCATACCTCCACAAAAAAAAACATAACCACAAATCCTAAATTGTCTCAATGTCGACCCACCCAGGGTTTAATAAGAAGTTTTGGATTTTTTCGTGAGCCCCCGTGACTTCCTCTCCCTTCCGAGGACACGGCGAGCAGTGGAGGGCGGGGTGCCCTGACGAAGTGCCTCGGGGAATCATTTTGAATACACTCCTGGAAACTAACATGAAAACCCAAAAAGGGCCCTATGAAGACTACAGTCCCTTTGAGAGGGGGCTATATGGGTTTCCATGTTAGTTGCGGGGAGTGTCTTGCTGACGCCTTACCTTCAGGGCGGGCTTGGGTTTCAGGGTTCAGGGTGTAGGGCTTATCTTCCAAATGCCCGTGTTCTTTCTATTTGGGGTTCCAGTAAACATGAAAAAGTAATGTGCGATGAAATGACAACCTGGTTGAAACCCTTAAGGGGCTTCTGTTTCAAATCCACTCCCCTGACATTAATCCCCCACCCCTTTGATATTATATAAATGTTCCCACTGCGATATACTAGAATATCTTGGGGACATCTCATATAAAGGGAGTGGGCTTTCAATAAAATAGGAGCCCGAAGCCCTACATCACAATAATATAGCGGTTGCCACTTTCTTGTCCATTCCCTATATACCCTTTATACCCCCATTTAGGGCGCTTTACTTATGGGGGGTGGATCCTTAAACCTAAGTTCGTCTCTTCAGAAAACCTCGTGGCCAAGACTTATGGAGGATCCTCCAACAGTGCCGGGTACACTGCTTGGGGTTTGAGGTTTCTGTGAGGGG
>CAJNIZ010043594.1:0-14905 GCA_905231905.1 Symbiodinium pilosum | reverse complement strand
CCTTAATCCCTATACCGCAAAGCCTAAGCCTCCACAGTATATATGTAGGAACACACTCAAGATGTCGCCGGCTTGGAGCCTGCCCCAAGGGATAGGGTTTAGGGTTTAGGGTTCAGGGTTTAAGTTTTAGGGCTTAGCGCTTAGGGTTTAGGGTTTACGGTTGAGAGCTTAGGGGTTGAGTTTAGGGTTTAGGGTTTAGGTTCAAGGCCCTCAGCGCTGGCTAGAAGGGAATGAAGTGATGGCTAGGAAAATGAAAACTTCTGAGGGCCCTTCCGTTCCTTTAAAGGGGTTGAAGGTAAATACAGGATTTACTGCGGAGCCTAGGGAATGGAAAAGATCATGGAAACGACTAGATTATCTCACGGGCTGCAGAGGGACCATTACGTGGATCGATCCCTTCATTCAGTGCTAACCAGAGGTAGGTGTTTAGGGCTTTGGGTGTTTTAAACGATTGTAGTATAATGGTGAGGCCACGTGTATATGTAGAAGAGGGAGGTTCGGGTTCAGTGTTTTGCTTTTCGGGTTTTTAGGGTTTGTAAGATGGTCAGGTTAGGTGAGTGCATACAGTACCCAAACGGCTTCCCTTTACGCAGTTTACACTCTTACTTCCCTTGTAGGAATAATACAAGTAGCTGTGTGTACAGTTTAGGTACTGGCCCCACTTCTCCCAAACGCTAACCCTAATCCCTAAACTCTAATCCATCAACCCTAACACCGATCCCTGAGGCCTGAACCCTAATCCCAAATCCCTGCACCCCAGCAACTCCACTTGAACAAGGGACTTAGTATGTACTTACTAGTGGGTTACAACTCTACTCGCTTCTTAAGGGTTTAGGGTTCAGACTTCGTATATTTTCCATTCCTACCTGGGCTTACATTAGCTACCTCAATCAGAATTAAATAGCAGCATAGCTGCAGCTACAAGAACTTAGTATATGTGAGTCTCATGAAACCTTCGTTACACCCTAAACCCTACATCCTAGACCCTAACCCTTCAAGCCTGAAGTCTAAACCTCCTAAACCCTGAACCCTGAACCCTAAACCCTCTACCCTATACCCTGAACATGTGGGCCATAAACTTAACGGAACTCCTACATAGCTCCCCTATATAATCCCCTATAGACCCGCCTTTAAGGAGCTTAGACTATACTACATGCGGGAGTTTAGGAAAGTTGTGGGGTTTGAAAAGCGCCCATTTCAGCACCATCCTGGCTTGTACTAAGAGCGGAGGAAGCATGGAGGGCAGGGTTCGAGGTTTGGAGGAGGTGCAAACATTGCTCTTGCAGTGTTACGCTGAGGGTAAAGGGGCTTGCAGCTTGGGTGTAGGTTCAGGCTTCGAAAATAGGTTCAGGACTGGGAAGATACGCCCTGTTGATAGTGACATCCGCATATTCTGTGTTTATCAATTTGATACAGGCTTGTGGCCTGCCCTTGGCGCTGATGTCTCGAAGCCGATAGAGCCGAAATACACAAAAATGAATCAGTTAAACCCTAAACCCCAAACCCTATTTGTCCCAGAGAGTGAAGCAAAGTTGGGGCTCTACACCTTGAGCCTTAAGCAATCAGGGGGCTCAAAAGGTGGGATGAAGGAAGGTGAGCTCAAGGATCCTTATAGGGTTTAGGGGTTTAGGGTATAGGGTTTAGGGTCCTAGGGTTTAGGGTTTAAGGTTTAGGGTATATACTCTACTATATTGGGGGTTATTTCCTATACCCCACCTTCCTTCATCCCACCTTTTGAGCCCTTCGAAGCAAGCACACATGCATGCTGAGGAGGTTGCCAGCGCAGTGAGCAATCAATGTTAAAACCAATTCAACTAAGCTCTCCCTCAACCCTAAACCCTAAACCCCTAAACCCTGCTACAAAACACTAACCTCGCCAACCCCTGAGCCCTCTATTAGCCCCAACCCTTAGAAATCCTACATGTCCCTATAAATCCCAGCTTTCATTTCATGTCACATGTTCCTTATCATTTGACTCTCAACGATGTGAGTTTACTTCAAACCCCGTAAGAGTAAGGACCCTTTGACCCTATGACTATCATGTGAGCTATAGCCTAAACTCCTAGTATCCCCTTAATAAACGCCATAGTAGTCCCCTACATAATCCCCTATATAGCTCCCCTTTCAGGAGTTTAGGCTGTAGCTCATATACCTCATTTAACGGTCCACATTTTCGGGGCTGGGGTTCCCAAACTTCTCCTGTTTTTTAGATGGTTCCCCACTCTTCCTGATCCTGCACCCTAAACCCTAAATAGCAGTTTCCATTCAGGTTGTCCCAGCCCTTAACCCAAGACCCGCCCTTAACCCAAAAGGCAAACCCTAACCCCCAAACCCTAAGCCCCAAAGCCGAAATCCTTAACCCTAAACCCAAAGCCTAAACCCCAAACCCTAAACCTTAAACGCCATCCCTCAGCGTAAGACCAGACCTTAACACTGAAACACAAATAACAGCTATATAATCCCAGTTTCCATGTCATTTTCCACTTTCTTTTCCATTTGATTCTCCATTATTGGGGTATTCACCCTAAACCCTAAACCCCTACACCCTAAACCCATAACATAATAATAGTAATAGTAATAGCAACAGGAATAACCCTGCGGCTGCCAGCCTGTGCTGAGACCACAGGCCACTGGCTCCATCCTGCTTTCCGGGTGTAGGGGTTTAGGGTTTAGGGTTTAGGGCTTAAGGTTTAGGGTTTAGGGCTTAGGGTTTAGGGTTCCCTTTTGAAGGAGGGGACCCAAACGCATCAACCCCTAAACCGTTTAGAAAAGGCTTAGATAGGGATAAATTCTCGGGTGGTTGCACGGGGTTGAAGGGTTTCGCGTGCGGAGTTTCTCGGCTTTAGGGCCCGAAGATCAGGATTTAGAGTCCCCCGTAAGTAGATAGAATATAGGGTTTAGGGTTTAGGGTTGACGGGCCCCCCTTAAGTAGATAGAATATGGCTTTGGGTATGTTTAGAATAAGACCCCATAGACCCTATATTCTATGTACTTAAGGGGGGCTATAAGGTTCAGGATCATTGGCGCACGTGGGGATGAAAGGGGTTTAGGGTTTAGGGTCGCAACCAAGGGCTACCCTCCCCCAAAAGGCGTCCATCCTTGCCAAACCATGAACCCTGATCTCCAGAACCCCCAAACTTGGATGTTGCTAAGTCACTCTGAAAAAACATGCTTGTTCATTTATCATGGATTCCGGTACAAAAACGCTAAAATGCTATTCAACAACAAGCTTAAAGCGACTGCTTGCATCTCAGGCTACAGTCTGTTTCGAAGGGGCTGAGTCCTGGATTCGAGGCTTTGTTTGTGGGTTCCATTCATCAACACAGGTGTTGTTGTGAAGCCCGTAAGGAACCTGGATGCCTGCGGCTCACGCACCCAAAAGTACCTAAAGTACCACCAAAACAAACCTAAACCCTAAATATCCCTGAGAACCCCGCACAACCCCGCAAACCTAAACCCTAAACCCCCTAAACCTCCCACCTTGCCGCGTCTGCATGATAAGCTCACCGTCAGACGCTTCTTGGACCAACGCGCTACCAACCCCCAGGTTGCTTCTCCCCTTTGAGCCCGGGCCAAGCGTTTAGGATTTAGGGTTTTAGGGTTTTAGGGTTTAGGGTTTCAGGGTCTAAGGTTCAGGGTTTACGGTTTAGGGTCCAGGGTTGAGGGTTCAGGGTTTAGAGTTCAGGATGTAAAGGGTCAGGTCTTAACGGTTCAGGGCTCAGGGCTGAGCGTTCAGGGCTCGGTTAAAGTTTAGGGCCTATGGGTACCAGCTCAGGGCCAAAGACTAGAATAGGGTTTGGGGGTATGGGAGGATTATGATGGAATCATGTTGGTAACTATTCTGGCTTCTAGGTTTGGGGTCGGGGTTTGAAGGATTTGGAGATTTTCACTGATACTGATTGAAGGAAGCAGGGATTGGGGTTTAGGGGTTTTTGGTGGAGATTCTAACCTTTTTTCAAAATGTAGAACTAATTACTACATGTTATCCGTGGAATCCCCTAGCATCGGCTGTATGAGGCTTAGTGGCTGTTTCTAACTGGGCTTACGTCCCTTCTATAGGTTAACCTAAGTGGAGAATTGGGACATAGCCGCAGCTATAAGTAGCTTCGTCCAATCAACCTTCAAAGGCCCTAAACCCCAAACCCTACTGCCAAGTTCCCTGGCCCAAGAACATGAGCAGGTTTGAAGGATAAGTGGGTTTAGGGTTTACAGTGCCCAGCCAGGAACGGCCCCACCCAGTAAGAAGGGTTTAGGGTGTAAGGTTTAGGGGAGCAAGAAACCAAAGTTCTAGGGGCCTTCAGAAAGGAGCCCACCAGTATTTTTTCATAACCTGCCCCGATAAAAACTCCCCACCCCCCTAATATCAAATATTCCCCGTGTGGTCTACTAGAACATCTGGAGGAAATCTAATAGGTAGGAGAGATGATTACGACAGGAGGGTGCCCAGCTACAGGTTTCACATGTCTACTCATCCTGAACTAATGCAGTTTGGGGCACCCTGTACCATAATTAGACAGGGAACCTAGAACCCTAACTTTATTCCTTTTTTTGGGCCCCTATAGTAATCTGAATCCCAAATTTCGGCAACTCATGGTCTGTATTCCTGTAATCCCTAATCCCCAACCCTATCTTCTACAGCTCATCTGAGGGTTTCCTAACACCCCATAACAACGGACACAGCATATTGGGGTCTATACTGGGGTCCCCCTGTTTTGGGAAAGTACCATCTACTTTGGGAAGACAAGAAGGTTATGAGTCAAGAGCTGCCCCCAACGCGGACCTGACTTGGAACGTTGTGAAAATGGGTTTAGGGTTCAGGGTTCGTGGGGGAGCATGGCCTGGGCAAGCACTTTTACAAAACACCAGAGTTATCTGCAATAGTAACTATAAGAGGCTGTAGGTTAACATCTTTTTATAACTGGAAGCGTTTCCCTACGTAAGTCATGGCACGCAAGAACACACACATCATCTTCAGAACCACCAACAGTATCAAAGCACCCCCCCTAGACTCTACATCCTAAGCCTTGAACCCTAAAACCTAAACCCTGCATCCTTAACCTAAACCCTGAAATCTAAACCCTAAACCCTGCATCCTAAACCCTACGAAAATCCTCTACCCTAAGCTCTAAACCGCTAAGGCCGTCACCTGGGCAAAAGCCAATGCCAGCACATTCAGCCAGACAGGCACCTCTAGGGCGTTCCCGGATTCAAGTGCAAACGGCTGAGGCTTAGGGGTGTCAGAGTTTGGGGTTTAGAGCTTTGGGGTTTAGGGGTTGGGGGTTAAGGGTTCAGGGTTTAGGGGTTCAGGGGTTTAGGCTTTAGGCGCTCGGGAGTTTACTGGTTTAGGGCAAAGAGTTTACTGGTCTGAGGAGGGAGGGAGGGCTTGGGGACTACATGTAAGGCTCTAGAGACATGTAAGATTCATGCTAGGGATTGGGGTTTAGGTTGGGTACTGCCGCCCCTCAGTAACAGTTGGATAATAATTATAATATGGTTATATATAGCCCTTAATAGGACCCCTAATATAGACTGTTACTGGGACGGGGGCAGCATCCAAGGTTTAGGGTTTACGGTTTAGGGAGAAAGTCTCAGATTCAAGCGCATACCTGGATGAACTGAAGGATGGGGGCCAAAGGGCCCAGACTTTAGGGTGTTTAGGGTTTAGGGTTTAGGGTTTAGGGTTTAGGGTTCAGGCTTCTCAGGCAATGGGTGCACGTTCGCCCGGATACTAAGCAACGGAAGGGAATCCAGCATCCCATTACCAAGACCCAGTAGTATAGCTTGGAGACCATCTTCATCCCGAATACCAGGGACCGTACAGTATAATATAACATAATATAATATAGTATGATATAATATGTATATATTATACTATATTATAATATATTATAGCTTAATCTGGTTTATGAAAATATATTATAGTACGAAGCTCACCCAACAGGCCGGACTCCACCGCTCGGATTCTTGACCTCTGGGTCTCCCCCCTTCTCCCGCAACTCCCAAGGTTGCCCCAGCGAGGCGAAGCCCTCAACAAGGATGAACCCCTGGGTTGGCCCCTAAAACTTTTTGAAAAATATTAGAATATAGGGTCCCCTATTCGGTTTAGGGTTTAGGGTTTAGGGAAAATATTAAATATCCCAGGGGCCTACCCAGACCGATAGGCTTGGGATTCCTCCAGGCGGAGTTCAACCCAATCAAGGCGCTGCTTCTGGATCTCCTGTTTACCCGAGGGGTTGTATATAGGTATTATAGGGTATATATTGGGGTTATATTGGGATAATGGAAAAGAAAATGGAAACTACCATAATATTTCAACCTCCCTGAGTCGCTTTTCGAGATCCTCCACCTTGCGTTTGCGAGCATTAGAGTAGCCCATACTGCAATGCCAAAGGTGAAGTACGTCCACAGTAGCGAGAGAAGAAACGCGCTGTAAGCCCGCAAGCTGTGCATCAAAACGCATGCAAGTCAGCATTTCAAGACAACAGATGAAGAGAACATATATCAATTTGATGTCTATTTGAGGTACCCTATACTTTGGGTCATTCCCCCTTACAGTAACTGTTACCAAAATTGGCTATAGGAGTTATAAGAACCCCCTTAATAAGGCCCCTTTAAGGACAGTTACTGGGAGGGGGAATGACCCAACCTATACTATCATTCTGTGAACAAGAAGATTGTCAGTTCTTCAAGCTGCTGGCACACAGTCCCGGGAACCCCTAAATAAGCCACGGTCTAACCTCCTAGACATCCCCTTAGTAGTCTTTATCATAGAGCCCTATATAATTCCCTATTTAAGTCCCCCCTTTCAAAATAGCCCCCAAACCCTAAACCCTAAATCCTAAACCCTGAACCCCAAACCCTAACCTCTAATCTCTAAACCCTCAACCCCAAACCCTAAACTCTAAACCCCAAACCCTGAACTCTCAACCCCAAACCCTAAACCCCCAAATACGCCTAGCTTCCATGGAATTTTTCCCTTTCTACACTCTTGGTGCTTATTTACGTGCCTGGCCGAGGCTTCTACATTAAACCGTTTTTGTGGGGTTTTAGGGTTTTAGGGCTTAGGGTTAGGGCTTAGGGTATACGCTTAGGGTATAGGGTTTTGGTCTAGGGTTTAGGGTTAGGGTCTAGCATTAAGGGTCAAGGGTTTAGGGGATTGTACATGAAGCCTTGAACCCTGTACCTTAGGCCTCCATTGCCTCAAGCTTTTGAAGCAACCAGGCGCTGGTCTCCCTGAGTAGATAGGATACTGTGCATACAGTGGGTACACCAATCTTGCACCACCCCATGTGACCCTGTCGTACCCCTCGCCCTCATATAATCCACAATGTCACCCCTTTTGAGGAGTTCAGACTATAGCTCATGTAGCCCCAAGAATGGTAAGTACAGCACTTTGGGGACCCTACTTGCATGATTCTTCGACTTACTAAGCCCACCTACTATCCCCAATCACCCCTATTCCAAGCCCCCCAATAAACCCGCGGCACTATTTGGACTCACCAAGTTAACTGAGCCTCCAACTAACCCTAAACCCTGAAACCTAAACCTTAAGGCTGTGTAAGATTTCCTCCGTCCACCATATGGAGTATGAATTCTGTGCCTGCGCCCCTCTTTAAGCGTCGTTTCAAAGGGCTTAGGGTTTAGGGGGCTTAGGAAGCTTTAGGATATTTAGGGGAGTTTGGGGGTTTAGAGTTTGGGGCTGAGGTGGGTTTAGGGTGCAGTGTTTAGTGTTCAAGGTGCGCTCTAGGGATGACTCTACCCTGCAAGCCTAAAAGCCCAAGACGACAGTTACAGGGTTTGGGGTTTAGGGTTCAGTTGTAGGGCAGCGTGCCTACTTGGATGTTAGTGCACAACTTTACATGCTTGCTTACATTTCTCTGTCAATTCTTGAGTTACATGAGTATGTGCAAAAAAAACACGCCCACACCTCCCAAAACAAAACAAAGATCCAGAAAATGCTTTGCCACACATCCCTGTAAGCCTGAGAAACTGAACCCTAAACCCTCCACAGGACCATGCGTTAGGTCAACCTCCCCTCCAGTAATAACCCTTAAGTATGGAGTTACTAGGGCCTTAACATAGCTACAATAATCCTTTGTAGTACCCATTACCGGGTGGGGATGGACCCAAAACATGCGACATGCTGCACCTCGCCGCGCACTTGCAGTGCCTGCTTTAGAGATTGGGGGTTCAAGCAGCTTGAGGTTAAGGGCTTACCCTAAACCCGAAACCCTGAACCCTAAAACCTAAACCCCCACCCTAAACAATAGCCTCAAATCCTGAAGCCTAAACCCTGAACCCTAAACCCTAAACCCCTAAACCCTAATCCCTAAACCCTAAACCCTGAGCACTAAACCCTGAGCCCTAAACCTTGAGGTCTTTTCAGGCTCAGGCCTCGGGTGTGGAGCGTTTCTAGGGCATAGGGGCTTGGCGTCCAAGGTTGTGGGCTGTAGGGTTTTTAATGTTGTTGGTTTTTAGGGTTTAGGGCATAGAGTTTAAGGTTTTTTTCCCTTAGAGTTTAAGGTTTTAGGGTTTTGGGTTGGAAGGGACAGTCCTCTTTTAGTATGGCAATCAAAATACAACGTCTTGGTTTACCCTGAACTAAAAGTAATGAAGACGCAACGCGCGAACGACGACATATTGCCCCCTCTGAAAAGCACAGTGGTCTTTGCAGGGCACCCTACATAACCCTCAACCTTAAACCCTAAATCCCCTGATACCCCAAACCCCAGACCCTAAACCCCAAATCCCCCTCTGGCTTGGGTTGAGGGCTTCGGTTTAGGGTTTCAAGTCTAGGGTTTGAGGTTTAGGGCCTCCCAAGGTCCCTTTAATCTCCAATGAGGCCGCTCGTAGACGTGGCCCCAGATGCCCTGTCAACTACCGCCCGGACATCTCATTTTGCCAGGATTGAGATGGTACCCTAAACCCCAAACCTCCAGCGGTTTGGGGTTTAGGGTTCAAGGGTTCAACCACTATGCATGGCCTCCAGCCCTGCTTACTAACCTCTTCAACCTTTTTTCAATACAGTTAGAAAGATTGTAAAATAGGGTTCTGTGCCACTTCTCTAAACACCTACTGAGGTGCATAAACTGTCAGGCACACCCCTAAATCCCAAACCCTAAGCCCTATACATCCCTACATGCTGTACCCCTACATCCCCCTTCCGCTTAACTAGAAGCTCTCAACCACCTGCGTCAAAGTGCCCAATCCCAAAACCTAATTCCTGCATAACTTCTTTGCCAACCCCTAACAGTTTGGGGCACATGGGGTTCTATGGTACTTTGAGGGAGGGTACACCACACAATTTTGAGAACCTTCTTTGAACACCTCGAAAAGTAAAATTGTCCCGTGGAGTCTGGCCTGCCGTGCCATCAGCACCAGCTGTGCCGCGATATCTGGTGCACTGCGTGTCCTGCTTGCGTGGCCGTGACTGGGTTGCTGTTAAGGTACTTAATCTAAGTTACATATTGGGGGACTGTTTTAATGACTCTGTGTATATATATATATGCACACAGCCATTTTGGTAACATAATCTAAGTTCCTTAATAACAACCCAGATGAGTGGGTGAGGGAAGGCACACGTTTATAGGGCCTAGGGCATTTTAAGTTCAGGGTTTAGGCTGCGGGCGACTGCAACTCCATGTGCATCTGAAAGCTGACAACTCACAAGCACTGACACAAACCATACACGAAACCGTTAAAACAAAAACGTGTCAGCTCGATTGTGGAAGCTAGAAGACGGCTGAAATCTACACACTAAACAGCTCCCTGGAACTAAATCCTGCAGTAAGCCCTGGACCCTAAACCCTAGACCCTAAATCTGAAACCCCGAAACCCAAAGCCCATCTGGTGGGTTCCAAACATAGGAGGGCCCTGATATAGACCCCAAGATACTATAATGGTTTAGGGTTCAGGGTTTAGGTATAGACCCAAAGGTACTATAATGCCTGTTTTTGGAACTCTTAAAGGGTACCCCTGGTTTGGGAAACACCCAACCCTAAACCCTATGTCCCCGTATGAACCACTGTATCCCCCTTTCAGGTACCCCTAACTTTCGGAAACACCCAGGCCATGCCTGGCAACTTGTCGCCACTTTGCCCGGAAATCCAGCGCCTAGGGTTTCGGGTCTAGGGGTTTAAGGGGCCGACACATAGGGACCCAGGGATACGAGGGAGTTATAAGGAAACTATACGGATCCATTTCGAGAATTCATACGGTTTATAGCTGGGGGAATACTGGGCTTAACGAGCAAGTTGCTAGGCTTGGGGTCGCGGATTGTGAGTTGTCATAATCATGTAGGAACTACGGTTTATAGTCCCCCTTAAGTAGATAGAATATGGGGTATATGGGGATGTTACTATAATATACCCAAAGCCATATTCTATCTACTTCAGGGGACAATAGGATTGGGATTCAGGGTTTCTTGTCTATAGTTCTTGGGTCGGAGGTGGCTGTGGAGTAGGAGCTTAGCGCTTACCAACCTTAAAACCTTAAAACGTAAACCCTAAAGCCTAACCCCTCAAGCCTAAACCCTTAACCCTAAACCGCTAAACCCTAAACTTTGGCATCGCCATAAATCTGGGTTGGCCTTTGATGCCCCACTGTAGAGAGATTGGTGAGTAGGCTCCCCTGTGTAGTATAACCTAGTCACTGAGTGTCCTGACCCAGTGAATGCTAGCCAAACTTAATTTGAGTAGGATGCTTCGGTAGGTTGTCAAACTCCTGGTCCCAAGTTCATTTCCTATTAAGATGCAGCTTATGGCACCAAAAAAGAAAGCACCCCAAAGGGTAGGGACTTATCCATTCAGCTGCTAAGAGAAAGGCACACATAAAATTCAAAAACCTCTAAAAGGCCAGCACAGTTTTTTTTTTCATGGATCCGGAAGATACTCAGGTTTATGTTTTGGGTTTTGCTTTTGGGTACGAAGAGGGCATATAGGTGTGTAGATATATATACATATATATATGTGTGGATATGTAAGGATATATACATGGAGAAATAGGGATGTCTAGATTTTAATCCATAAGCCATTCCTCCCCCATCAAAGTGTTGGTACTATGCTTGGCGTATTTACTCTTGGCCAAAACTTCCCCAGGCCTCCTCCTGCAAATCCAGCGATGGCTGCGACAGCCTCTGCTCCAGTTCAAATGCTAATGACCCGAAAACCTCAACACTGAGCAGGAAACCCTTAGATTACTTAGGTTTCAAAGTTAACCCGGCACCCTGAGCCCTTATGCAAATTGCTCAGGGCTTTGAGTCGGGAGTGCGGAGTTGAGGTTCGAGAGTTCAAGGCTTACTTGCTGGTGCTCAAGTGGAAGCGGAGGAGGAAGTATAGGTACTGTTAGAGGGGTTGACATGGGCTTGCTGTTGAAATAGTTCTAGGAATCCTCATATACTCCCACATCCAAAAGGATACCCTTCCCTATTAGGCTCAAACTATTGAAAATATTGAACCCCAACTCCCACAACCTAAGGCCCGCGCCACTGCACCCGGGAGGCCCTAAACTTTGCGGCCATTGGTCCTTTACATCTGGCAACTTATATAACTTGGGGGTACCCTCTAGGGTTTAGGGTTTTCTTTATGACTTCTCTGGTAAATTATAGGTAAATTATACCCCCTCACCCTGGTAAATCATACCCCCTCCACGCTGGTAAATTATACCTTCGCCCTGGTAAAATCATACCCTTTCACCCTTGCAAATCATGAGATTATACCATCTATCAGCCCCTGGCAGCAACAATCGCAGCACGCGTGTCTGAATTCATTTTGCGGATTTGATTGCGCAGCAGGGTTCAAAGTTGAGGTATACTCGAAAACCCTTCAAGGTATAATGTACGACCGTTCGGGGTACAATCGAAGACCGTTCAGGGTGTAAGTTTAAGGCCGTTCGGGGTATCATCGAAGACCGTTCAGGGTAAAAGCTAAGGCTGTTCGGGATGTAATCGAAGACCGTTCAAGGTAAAAGAATCAGCCGCTCAGGGTATTTTAAAGCCGCTCGGGGTATAATCGAAGACCGTTCAGGGTATAATCTCAGGCCGTTCGGGGTATTATCAAAGCCCTTTCAGCGCATAATTTGAAGCCTAAAGACACCCCCCCCCCCCCCCNNCCCTACACCCCAAACCCTGAATCCCAAAACCGCACCCCTGAGCAGCACAACCCGACCCTCAACCCCAAATCCCCAACCCCAGTGTTTAGGGTTTAGGGTTTAGGGTTTAGGGTTTAGGGTTTAGGGTAAACCCCGGCCCCCGAAGCTCCAGCCGCCCCGAACCCCCAATTCGAATCTCCGCAAATTACCTTAGCCTAAGCCCCGTACATAATCCCAGTTTCCGGTTCTTCTCTTCGCTATTCTCCATTTGGTTCCCACTGTTTGGGGAGAGGATCCTGAATCCCTCAGCCCTAGACCCTTTTGAAGAGGGGGATTTAGTACACCTTAAACCCTAAACCCCAAACACAAACTCCCAAACCCCATACCGAAAACTCCAAACCCCCAAGCCCCAAACCCCAAACCCTAAACCCCAAACCCTAAACCCCAATCCTAAAACCCTGAGTAGTAGCTTCCATGTTTTCCATTATCCCTTCAAAACCCTCTATCATACCTCTATTTTCCCTTACTCCCTACTAAACCCTAAACCCTAAACCCTATTTAGCCCTTAACCCTAAACCCTAAACTCTAAAGCCTAAACCCTAAACCCTATTTTCCCCCTACTTGGAGGGTCAGGGGGACTTAGTAAGTAGGCTAATAACCCCTATAACTCATTTAGTAACCCCAGTTATCCCCCTTATTAACCTACTTACTAAGTCCCCCTGACCCTCCAAGTACTGAACCCAGCCTCTTCATCTCCTCGTCCACCTCGGCTTCGGCTCGATCCGAAAGCTTGGCCTTCAAGAAGTGCAGGAGGGTGGGTTTAGTTTTTTTTTATTTGGGACCTTTTCTCCAAGGCACAAGTCCTTGGGACTTGGGGTTTAGGGTTTGGGGCTTAGGGTTTAGGCTTTAGAGTTTAGGGTTCAGGCTTAGGATTTTAAGGGTTTCGAAAGCTTCGGGTTAGAAATTACAAGGGGCTGGGCTTTTTCTTTACCACGCCTTTGTTCCATCTGGTTGTATCCAAGTTGTAGGTCTTAGGTTTAAGGTTTTAGGCGGTAGGGCTTAAGGTTCAAGCCTGCCGTCCCCTAGTAGGAGCCCTATATGGAGCTTCCCATGTCAGTTTGGGGGGAAACCCTAAATAAATCCTATGTCCTTAACTCCCAAACTATGGCAGGGTCTAGCGCATAGGGCTGTTTTTCAAACGTGGAGGTCGCTTGGAGCTTCGTAGGGCTCAGTAGCTCCTTATAAGGCCTAGGCTGTTGGATCTCGTGTCTAGGACCCTAAACCCTAAACCCTAAACCCTAAACCCTAAACCCTAAGGGTCAAGGCCTAAGAGTTCATGGGAGATACGCTCTACTTCTAACGGGGCTTCAATAACCCTACTTCGAATCACCCTAACTGGCTCTACGTAGGTTAGGGTTTAGGGTTTAGGGTTTAGGTGGCTCTACATAGGCTACCCCAATTGTAACTGGGGCCCAGTTATAAATAGTTACGAAGTCCCATGAACCTCCGAGTATGAGCCGATATCCCTGTATATGACCTTTGTATGCCCCTTAGAGAGACCCCTACATAACTCCTATATCCCCCATTAAAGCCCCCTTGCTTTGAGGGGCCCATGAACCTCCAAGCAGACCGTGTAAACCTCAATCCTTTTTGTGAACTGCTAGGGATCTCAAATCGGAAGCTTTTTTGAAGGGGGGTTAGGGTTTATGGATTTAGGGATTTAGGGGTTAGGGATTCAGGGTTTAGGGATTTAGGGGGTTAGGGATTTAGGGTTTAGGGTTTAGGGTTTTAGGGTTTATAGGGCCCTAAATCCCTAAATCCAAGCCTAAACCTAGTTGCTGAGTCTCCTGGCCCAAACACGGGTAACCTGTTAATGATAATAGGGGCTTCATATACACCAAAAGATCAAAGGTTATCCACTTAGCTTGTAAGTACCTCAGCTAAACCCTGAATCCCTAAACCCCTAAACCCTAAACCCCGAATCCCGAAACCTAAGCCCCGAAACCTTACTTTGAGCTTCTGGGTCGGGAGTTGGGGTTTCTGGCCTTCTGATATCGGATTCTGGAGTTCGGGTTTCGATGTATAGTCCCCCTTAAGTAAATCGAATATGGCTTTGGGGGTATATTATAACAAGATCCCCACATACCCCATATTCTATCTACTTAAGGGGGACGATAGACTCTCAAGTTTCTAAGTTTGAGGTTGAAGGCTTCTGCGTCCTCATTGTGACACCATGAACGGTGTCTGCACTTCCAAAAAACATAAATGACCTTAAACTGAACGGTGTAGCAAACCCAAAAACCCTATCAACCCTGAACCCTAATAGATTACAAAATCCTCAAGTCAAGGGGCGTGGGTACCTAGCAAATCCCAAATACTTCCTTTGGGCCCGCCCGCCTTTAGGACCTTGTAGCTAAACCCTGTTCCCGACATATCCCTAGACCCCAGACCCTAAATCCTGAATCCCTAAATCTCTAAACCCTGAAACTTAAGCCCCAACAGCCAGCCCCTGTTCCTAAGATCCCTAAACCCTAGATCATACACCCCCAAACCCTAAGCCCCAAATCTTAAACCCTGTAGTCCCCTTTCAATACATAGAATATGGGGGGCATATCTGGATCTTATCTCAATATACCCAAAACAATATCCTATCAACTCCAGGGGGACCCTAATCCCTAAACCCTAAACCTGAAACCCTAAACCCGAAACCCGAAACCCTAAACCCTATAAACCCTAAACCCCAAACCCTAAACCCTAAACCCGAAACCCTAAACCCAACACCTTCAACCTGAAAGCCTCAACATCTGGGCTCACTTCA